>RJWM01002045.1:0-24025 GCA_004363535.1 Dasyprocta punctata | reverse complement strand
TAATATTACAAACACAGTGTCCTGTATCAGTTGTTCTCCCTGTAACCCCTGACTACAACATTGATATTAACTACTGATATGTTTAGAACAGCTTTCTGGTGAAAACTTTGGGGAAATCTTTTCATTTAAAATGTGTATTGGATATGATACCAAAGCATAAGTAACAAAAGAATACATAAGCAAGTGGAACTATGTCAAACTAAAAATCTTCTGCACAACAGAAGGGAACAATCAACAAAATGAAAAAGCAACCTTCTCAATGGGAGAAAATTTGCAAACTATGTGTTAGACAAGGGATTAATACCAAAAGGGTAGATAAAAATGAACCTCTGTACCTTATTGATAGGAATATAAATTGAAATAGCAATTATGTAAAATGGTTTGGACGTTCCTTACAAACATAGAATGATTCAGCAATCCCTTTTTTAGAGACACACACACACACACACACATGCACAAACACTGAAACAATATCATTGTATCAAAGACATATCTGCATACCTATTTTTATTGTAGCACTATTCACAATTGCCAAGATCTGGAATCAACCAAAATGTCTATTAACAGATGAATGAAATATAATTCAACCATAAAAAAGAAATCCTATCATTTGTAGCAACATGAATGTAATTGGAAGAAATTAGGTTCAGCAAAATAAACCGGGCACAGAAAGATAAAATAAAATGTTCTCACTAGCTGTGGAAGCAAAAATGTTGATCACATAGTAAGGGAGAGGACAATAGTGGTCTCTAGAGTCTATGAAGAGGAGCAGAGATACATAGATATTTTGACCAACAGGTACCAGAACATAGTTAGATAGGAGGAACTAATATTCTATAGCACAGTAGGTCAACTATAATCTACCACAATGTATTATATATTTCAAAGTGGTCAAGAAGCTTGAAGGGTTCCAAAAAACAGACATGATGATACAAATGAGATAGAAATGCTAATTACCTTGATTTGATCATCATGCTTTATATAAATGTATCAAATTATCATATTATACCCTATATATACATACAAACATATGTCAATCAAAAAAATAAGAATCGGGAAAAAGTATTAAAGTGCGTTCATTTTCTCAGCATTAAAAATGAGAAAAAAGCCCACATTTTTATATATAAGTGTATATTTAAATGCATAGAAAGTAGGATAGAATTCTACTGTCTAATAAAAATAAGTTAGAAATATAATTTAAGATTTTTAGTAACCTCATAAAACATAAAAAAATGAAATTGATTTTACTAACATTTTATTTAATCTCATGTATCCAAAATATTGCCACTACATTAAAATCAATACAAAAACTTAATAATGAGATACTTCACTTTTTTTATTCATTCTAAGCCTGAAAGTCTAGAGTGCATTTTGGATTTACAATGCATCTAAATTCAAACTATTCATATTTTAAATGTTCAACAGCCACATGAAATAGTGACTACTGTGTAGACAGAATAACTGTAAAAGGTTATACTTTGAACTGGTAACTGTGGTCACTTCTGGAAAAGATAGCATTGTATTTTTTACCTCAGTAACTAACACGTATTACTTATGTAATGATAGCGCAATAACATAAAAAACACAATAGTATAGGAATACAGATGGCTGAGAAAATAACTCCATTTTTTGGGTTGCTGACTACCTGAGTCAAAGGGGCACCAGGGAAAAAAATAAAATTTAAAATACCATTTATAATAGCAAACACACAAATATGTATATATAAACAAATACAAACATAAAAAGAAAAATATATAATAATTCTACACTGAAAAGTATAAAACATTTTTGGAGGGAACTTATATGGCCTAACTAAATGGAGAAATATTCCATGATTATGAAATACAAGATTAGAATATATTTATATCATTTCCATCAAAATTCCAGTGAGACCTTCAAACAGAGAAAAGGGAATTGACAAGCTGATTCTAAAATACATTACACACATATGGATACATATATACACATGTATGTAAGGAAACTGGAAGAGCCAAAGCAATCTGGAATTAGAACAAAGCTGCAGGTATTACATTATCATAAATCTGGACCCTTAATAAAAGTGACGGTAATTAGGTCACTGGTATGAAGACAAATGGATCAACACAATGGAGCCCTTAAATACTTTATACCTTATTTATGACAAAAGTAGCATTCAGGTTCATATACGGTGCATATATGTAGTTGCATATATGGTTTCCTGCATAAATGGTGCTGGGTCAACTAAATATTCACATGGAAAAAAAATCTTTGATTTCTACCCCAAACTAAACATGAAAGTCAGTTCCAATTGGCAGTAGATCTAAATGTGAAAAGTAAAACAATAAAACCTCATAGGAGAATATCTTCATGGGACACTCAACCATTTCTTTAATACACAAAAGGCACTTAAAACGACTAATAAATGACCTCGTGAACAGTTGGTATGATACTGAGTAGAAAACAGGAGAATGGAGGAAGAGTGCTTCAGAGATGATAAAACTAATACCTGAAAAAAGAAAACATTACAAAGGGGTCAAAGATGAGGTCTTCCATGCAGAGGGAATAGAATGAGTAAAGATACTTCTATGAAAGCATAATACACTAACTAGTCTATATGAGCAGATTATAAGGTGCATGACACACAGACTAGTTGAAGGAAAGTAAGGGAAAAGGGTTATGAGGAAGTTTGGATTTTATCCTAGAGGCAACATAAGGCTGTCAAAGATTTTTAAGCAGATAATTACATGCTCATAACTAAATTTCAAAATAGTACTCAAAGAGCTCTTAGAAGATAGGATGGATGGAAAAGAGATTAGAAGCAGGGCAAAGTAAAACACACTTCAGAAATTAGAATATTTATACACACTAGTATGATAAGAGATATGAACTCTACCTAAATGTATTCTTTTAAGATTATGATACATTGTGTATTAACTAATGTTATTCTCTAATTATTTTGTTATGAAATTTTGTTTTTTATAGAACAGTGCTTTTCTTATATTTTATTAATATCTACTTGTATTACATTTAAATGAAAATAAAAGTTATAAGCAACAACAAAAAAGAAAAGCTACCTAAAATAAGCACACTTTTTCTAGAAGTGTCCAGTTTACTTGATTAGTTGAAGAAACCATTTTAACACTACATAAACACTGATATTATGTAGTCATATGCAACATACATATGAATTATTAAATGATGATGACATTAGTAATGTCAATAATAGTAGCATTCTTTTTTAATCTTTAATATGTCTCAGGTACTGGGATAAGCAAGCACTTTCTATGAAGTAATTCATTTAATTCTCACCACAGTAAGTCAATTAATACATGGTTTTTTGTTCAGACATTTGCTTCCATATTTCTTTTTCTTTTAACTTTTTAATAATTTTTATTAGGGCTTAGTACTCCTTTACATTGCTGAGGAAATAACTTGATGCAGAAAAATGGCATAAAGGTGAAACTGCCAGCTGCCTTTGGGGACTGATAACCAGTGAGGGCTGGGAGAAGCAGTTCACCACACCCCCACAAGCCCACTGGCCACCACTGGGACCCTTAGCCAGTGTGGGCCAGGAGAACCAGCCAGCCATGCCTCTGTGAGCCTCCAGCCACCATCACCAGCAGGGAACAGTAACCAGCATGGGCCAGGAGAAACAGCCAGCCATGCCTCCACATGCCTGCTGCCACTGGGGGAGTCTTGGTGTAGCCACACACGTCTGGAGAAGCATCCATGCCCCACTGCCTCCCCAGAAACCTAGGTTAGGGGAAACCCAGGTTCCTGGCCCATTCCCCTATGCTGCAGACAGTCAGCCAATGCAGGAAACACCTGGGACCCTACAACTGGCTCATCCAGAGAAACCCAGGAAAATGTCAAGATGAAGAAGCAAAAGGCAATCTCTGACCTCCAGCCCACACAGAACAAGTCTAGGAGACACAGACATAGAAGAAACTGGAAGTTTAACACCTGAAATTTCTGAAATGATAGCAACTTAAGTCAAGAAGCAACTTCACGAGGCTGTAAAAGAAATCAGATCAGAAATAGTATCCCAGGTAAAAGAAGAAATGATAATCATATTGAAAGAATTGCTGAGCATATCCAAAGAAGACATAGATAAAAAAAAAGAGGAGCATAGGAAAATGATGGAAACCTTGAATGTACAATATAGAAAAGAATTAGCAACAGATTCAAAGAGATATCCAGGAAATTAAAAGCTCATTTGAAAGCTGGCAAAACTACTTGAATGCAGTTGAAGATAGACTTTCAGACCTTGAAGACAGGATTGCAGCTAGTGATTATGAAAGGAAAGATCTCTTAAAAATAACAAGGAACCAGGAAGTAACAATTCAACAGCTGCAAGACAACACAAAGCAAAATAATTTAAGAGTGATAGATATTAGCAAAAAAGCAGGGATCAACACAAATGACATAAAAAGACTATTTACAGAAGTAATAGCAGAAAACTACCCAAGCATGGAAAAAGGACCAGACATACAGATAAGTGAGGCATATAGCACTCCAACTAGCCATAACCAAAATAAATCTACACCCAGACATATAATAATCTAGATACCAGAAATTCAGCACAAGAACAGAATATTAAAGGCTGTTAGAGAAAAGAAACAGATCTCTAAAGGAAAACCATTCAAAATCACAGCAGACTTCTCAACACAAACCATCAAATCAAGAAGAGCTTAGAGTGAAATGTCTCAAGTCCTGAAAGAAAACAACTTCCAACCCAGATTGATGTGTCCTGCAAAACTATCTTTCAAAATTAATGGAGAAATGAGATACTTTCATGACAAAGAACAACTGAAGGAACTCATGATCACCAAAGCAACCCTACAAAGAGTGCTGAAGGATATTCTAGAGAGAGATAAAGATGACCACAGATCCAGGAACAGCAGCAAAGGGGACTGCTGAACAGGACAGGCAATTGAACAGAGGAAAAGTGGGGGACCAATGGCAGGAGGATAGCATGGCAGAGATGAGCTAATCCATGTCAGTCGTAACCATTAATGTAGATGGCCTCAATTCACTAACAAAAAGAAAGGATCAGGAGACAGGATCCATCAATATGCTATATACAAGAAACACATTTGACTTGAAAAGAAATTCATGGATAGTAGGTCAGAGGAGAGAAGATAATGATGCATTTTTTCCCATTTTTGCCCATCAACTGCTGAATATATAAGAAAGACATGGTATTTTTATACAATGGAATGCTACTCAGGTATAAAGAAGGATAATTTTGAGTCTCTTATAGGTAAATAAATGCAACTTGAGATCATGCTCATGGGTGAAATGATTCAGACTCACATGGGTGAACATCATGGTCTCTCTAGTATAAAAACTGAAGGAGTTAGTGGGATCTAAAGTATACAACAGATTATAAAAGTGAATGGGGAGGATATGACTAAAAAGGGAAGTAATAACTGGGATGGGGGAGAGGAAGAAAGAAAAAAAGAAAGAATTATACTACTAATTTCTATTAACCCAACAAAAAAATGGTTTGTGCTTTTTTATTGTTTGATCATTTTTTCATGCATACCCCTGATAATCTGAACAACTACTTTGAAGACAACAGTATGCAACATACTGACCATTGTTAATCCCCTAGTCTGTTATGAAATTCTGCATCATAGTTTTTATTCTTTTCAGTTTTTTTGTTTTAAAATAAAATTTAAAAATTGTAAAAAATCAAGCCAATAAATAAATGAATTTATTCAAAAGAAAGAAAAGTGGCATAAAGTTACTAAATGTAAACATACATATGACTAAATGTCTAACAGAAATAAGTACAGATGGTCATTAATAAGTACAGATGACATGCACAGAAAGAATTTACAATCAATATTAACAGTCAAAAATTAAAAACAACTCATGTATCCATTGGGTATATTTAAAGAAGTTAGGTTCAAGGCTACATGGTAATAATTCACAAAGCCAAAATTTAGATCTGAGTTTGCTGAATATCTAAAATCATGCTCTCCACTATACTGAAAAAAATTATGTACTGATGGCAGCAGCTTCAGGGTATGCTTATAAACTCAAATAGTGTATGTTATCTCTCTTCTGCATGTAGTAGAATTTCTATTCAAAAGTTTGAAAAGTTCTGAGAGGAGACTACTGCAATAAACCAGATAAAATATGGTATGGGAGAAGGGAGGAGACAAAAAACAGATTTCCATTCCAGAAAGAAGAGAACCCAAAGATGACAGCAAAGGAAGAAGGTGGCATGGGAATCATATCCATGGTGAATGCTGAAGCAAACATACACAAGGCTGAGTTAGGCGTGTTGAGTTGAAGGTGGGTATTCAGCAGGCAGTTGGAGAGAGTAATATGAAGCTCAGGAGAAAAATCAGACTGATTAAAAAATACTTAGGAGTTATCAGCATATTTGCATATCAGATTTTCTCAATAGAGAACAACATCTTTAATACGATGTAATTTATACACTGTTCTGGCAATTAATATTATTACCTCATAGGAAGGTCTCTGTGGGCACCTGAAATTAATTTTGAAACCATTACAGCAGACAGAAGGTTAGTCAGAATGAAAAATCCTGTGGAGAAGGTATCACCTCTCCTATTAAATATCTGAGAGTAATTATATAAAAGGAAAAGTTATTGCTTTTTCAAGGTAAGCAGACAAACTGGCTTCAGGTTGCTATCTTGCTACCTGCAAAAATCTAAATTTTATTATAGCCCAATATTTAAGAGGCAAGGAGATGCAGCTCGCTAACCTCACCATTCACATCATGTACAGTGGTTAATTTTTGCTTTAAAAGACAGTTTCCTACCTTTTATTTCAATATAAAAATGACACAAAAGGGCAAGCAAGAGACAACTGAAAGTTACAGGTACAATTTAAAAGTAGGATGCTAACAAAAAAGTACATTGACTGGGCTTGGGTTGTAGCTTGGTGGTAAAACATTTGCATAAGGCCTTAAGTTCCATTCCTAGCACCACAAATAAACAAAAAGTATATTCTTTGAATTTTTTAATACTGAAGAGGATGTTTTTATTGTTTGATACAGTATTCAAAGTTGAAACCATTGACATAATTAAGAGAAAAAAGTAGCCATCACATGACAATGTAAAAATACATTATTCTTTATAGAACATTTTATTACAAGAAGATTCTAGAAGCAGGACGTGGTGGCACATGCCTTTAATCCAGCACTCGGGAGGCTGAGGTAGGAGGAGCATTATGAGTTGGAGCCTGGCTTGGGCTACAATGCAAGCTACATAGTGCAACCCTATCTCAAAAAACTAGGGTTGGGAGTTTGGCTCAGTGGCTTAAGTGCCTGCCTGGCGGGCATGAGGTTGTGAGCTTGATCCCTGGTACCACAAAAAAAAAAAAAAAAAAAAAAGAAGAAGAAGAAGAAGATTCTAGAATCAACAAAAATATGAGCTCTTATAAGAAAGTTTTCATAGGACCAATTACAAAATATGCAAAATAAACACTTTTCCTATATACTATCAATAACCACTTTTTAAAAAACAAAATGGAAAAAATGCCATTGCTAGTAAGATACATTAAATATATATGAAAAAAAAACTCACCAAAGTGTGTATTAATGGGAGGCCATAAAAGAATAGTAAATAAAGCAGCCTCCTGAACAACCAAAAAGATATTAATTTATCCATAGTTAATATGCAAATGTAATAGAACTCTAAGAGAAACACCAGTTATTTTCCAAAATTTAATAACATGATTTTAAAGTTTGTTGGTGGAGGTAGGAACCAGAATTCCTACTTTTTTTTTTTTATTTTGTGGCACCGGGGATCAAACTCACAACCTTGGGCCTACCAGATATGCGCTTAAGCCACTGAGCCAAACTCCCGGCCCTAGTTTTTTGAGTCAGGGTTGCACTAGGTAGTTCAGGTAGACCTTGCACTCACGTTGTAGCCCAAGCTGGCCTTGAACTCACGACGCTCCTCCTACCTCAGCCTCCCAAGTACTAGGACCTACATATGCTTCAAAATCATGTAGCATAAGACATGTATCAGATGTAAATGTATTATATGGCAATAATATTTAAAACTGTGTGTTATAAGATCACACACTGTAAGACAGTATAGTGGGATGAGATAGCAATGGCCAGAATCAGAATAATACAAAATAACCAATACCGCTATGGAAAAAGAAATAGGCGATGAGTACTAAAGTTTTTTATAAGAGAAATATAAGGAGCTTAAGTGGCCCAAGTAGTGCAAAGAAATGCAAATTAATGCCATAAAATACTACTTTTTAACTTATCAAACTGACTTTCCAATTTTAATATTAATGCTCAGCATTGGCCAATACAGGGAAAGACAACCTGTAATACACGGCTGGTAAGAATGAGGCAGATGCAGTCTTTCTGGAAGCAATTAGTCCTCAGTATAAGATGACCTAATATGCTTTTTTCTAAACAAGCTCACATTTAATCATTTAATCAAAGAAAAGGATAAAAAGACACATTCAAAGATTTGCCTATAAAAGTCTTCTCATGTTCTTCAATACCAAAAATTTTGAAACAATATAAATATGTAACAATAGGAGGCTAGATAAAACAAAGTATAATAAAGCCATAAGACTTTCAGTAGAACCCTTAATAAAAAGGAGAATTTTTTTAATTAAGTGGAAAAAAATAAAAGAAAAACTAAGTTATAAAATGGTGCTATAATAAACTTCAATTTTGGTACAATAAATAATCATAATTGCATATACGACCAAAAGAGTATATGTAAAATAATAACAGATAGCCAGGCATGATGCCACATGCCTGTCATCCCAGTAAGAGGATCACTGTGAGTTCAAGACCAGCCTGGGCTACAAAGTGAGTTCAAGGCCAGCCTGAACTGCATAGTGAGACCCTGTCTCAAAAAATAGGGCCGGGGATTTAGCTCAGTGGCTTAAGCACCTGCCTGACAGGTGTAAAGTTGTGTGTTCAATCCCCGGTACTAAAAAAAATAAAGAAATGAATAAAATAAAATAAAATAAAATACTAACAGTATTACAAATTTATAGTTGGCTATTTTCAAACATTTCCCATGTAATTGGATAAAACTAACAAATTTAACTTTTTAAAAGCCAAGATTCTATGACTATGCTGATCTTAGCTTAAAGATATGAGCTCTTACAACACAGCAAAACATCAATGGATACAGGAACAAGGGTTTAGAACTCCATTCAGAGTTCCAGCTGTTTCATAAAGTCTCAAATCTCTACCTAGTCCATGTCTCTTCTGAAATCCCAAAATATGGGCATTAACTAAGAGAATACTCATCATTTATTGCTCAACTGACATTGTAACATTTTTATGTATTAAAGTTTTGCCTCAAACAGAATGTAAGCCCCTCACAGGGAGAAATTCTCCAGTAAACTGCCCAGACCCTTCACCCTGGGTGCAGTGTCTGGTGCTTTACAAGAAGACTCCACACTTAACTAAGTCCCAGAAGACTGGACAGCTCAAACATTGAACTTAAAGAAAATACACATCATTGTAATAGTTCCCTTTAGATATTTCATATATTCCTTTAAGTACCACATTAATATTAACTCCAGAGTTACTAACTGGCATTGGTTTCAGGAATATAGGAATAAAGACTTTTAGCTAATTGCAGGCAGGTAAGAAGCATTACTCACAAACAATCTTAAAAATTAAGAGAGATGTCTATGTTCATTGCAGCATGATTCACAATAGCCAAGATATGGAAACAACCTTTCTACCAACAAATGAATAAAGAAAAATTATGCTGAAGAGAGAGAGAGCAAGGGGGGGCGAGGGAGAGAGATTATTCAGTCTGTAAAAAAAGAATAAAATCCTGTCATTTGCAACAAGGATAAAATTGGAAGACATTATATTAAGTACAATAAGCCAGAAAGAAAAATACCTGTATGATTTCATTTATCTATAGAATCTAAAAAAGTCAAAGTCATAGAAGCAGAAAATAGAATTGTGGTTACCAGTGTTGAAGGAGAGCAGAATGGGGAAATGATAGTCAAAGAATATAAAGTTTCATTTATGCAGAATAAACAAGTCTACAGATCTTACGTACAGCAGGGGATTATAATTAATAACATTATATTATCTACTTAAGATTTAGTGAAACAGTAGATCTTAAATATCCCACACAAGTTTTAAAAACAGCATTATTGGTACCTTATTACATATCAGATACAGGAAATACATTCATGAACAAAACATTACGAGAAGGTAAAAAGGTAACATTAAATTTTAAGAAAAGGAATATTACCCTGTAACTCCAGAGGTAAACACAACAGAAGAGAGATAGAGGGAGAGAAAATAAAAATCCCAGAGGCCAGTCTAGGAATCAATAAATACACTTGAACAACACCAAGCAAGAGCATTAGTCAAACAGCAGCAACTGCTCAGAATAAGGCCCTTGCTGTGGTCAAGTTACGGCTAAGTGACAACCCACATGGGCCAGTATGAAAAAGCAACAGTTAGAAGAGGGTCATTAAGATCATTAACATATTGATAATTAGAAACTTTGTGGGAAAATGAATGGCATTATTCAACTTAGAAAGGTATTATGGGAGCTGCACATTCTCTATCTCCCCACAGAGGGGAAGAAAGAAATGGATGTTAAAGCCAGGCCCAGGGTCTCTCTGTCATCCATAGGGAGGACTTCTCTATAGGCAGGCTTTTGAACTATGCAGCAGTAACCATACAAAGGGCCAAGAAAGAGAAAACAGCCTATATGAGTGGCAACTCTAAGAGGTGACAGTTTAGGGGAGGGAAGAATACCAGTATTATTTCAGGGTCTACACTCATAATTCAATGACCTATTAAGAATATATTGTACAAGAGCAGTTTACAAAATCCAGATAAAGCAGTTAATAGAAAATTTCACTATTAAGAAGAGGGAAGGAGGGGCCAGGGATTTAGCTCAGTGATGTAAATGCTTGCCTGGCAAGCGCGAAGTCATGAGTTCGATCCCCGGTACCAAAAAAACAAAAAAAAAAAAAGAAGAAGAAGAAGAAGAGGAAGAAGAAGAAGAAGAGGAGGAGGAGGAGGAGGAGGAGGAAGAAGAAGAAGGAGGAGGAGGAGGAGGAGGAGGAGGAGGAGGAGGAGGAGGAGGAGGAGGAGGAAGGAAGGTAGAAAATTTTCATTACTCGTTTCGAATACCTATGGCATTACTGTGATCCTAATTAAAACTTTTTCCACACTATCCAGTAATTGGACTAATACACTTCAAAGGTTAGGGGAAAAGCATAAATGCAGCTCTTGACATATTTATAGTTATCTGTCCCTTCACCAAATGACCTCATCTAGGCAATTATGCTATTTTAGTTCTTAAATTTGGCTCTCGCTTCTTAATGCCATCAGTATTTGTCACTGAAGGTCTAATTCTTTTCATTCCCTGAACATCAAGAAATCAGATCATCTAGCTTATAAAAGAATTGCTGATTAATTAAGGGCACAAGGCAATGAAGAGCGTTCAGACAACTCTTTAGAGAATACAACTGCCATAAGTTTAAGCCCTTAAATAGTCTCATTGCTGGATTTTTTTTTCTTCTCTAAAACAAGGTCTCAGTATGTTGGCAAGGCTTGTCTCAAACTCCTGGATGCAAACCAGGCATGGTGGCACACAACTGTGATTCCAGCAATCTGGGAAGTTGATGTAAGAGAATTGTAAGTTTGAGCCAGACTGGACAAGTTAGTGAGACCCTGTCACAAAATTAAAAAAAAACAACAGGGGATGTAGCTCAGTGTGAAGGCCCTAGATTCAAGCCCCTGTATTACTAAAATAACAAAAAACTATCAAACTCCTAGATTCAAGTGATCCTCCTTCTTCAGCCTCCCAAGTAGCTTATACTATAGGTGTGCACCATTACAGGTTTGGTTCTTGTTGGCATTCAGACACTTTTTTTTTCCTTTCCTAATTCCTTCAGATATCAGTACCTGACCATGTGCCAGAGACTTGAAGTTTCTGGATCATTAAAATAATATATTTCTTAACATATAAATTGACTTATAAAGTTGTTGTTACCTCTGCTATTAATCTTTATTTCTCTATTAATATTATAATAAAAACTATCATTTTATAAATTTTTTTATGAAATGCCATTGTGGAATTCCAGATACCATTTTAGGCACTTTACACACACTATTTACAACCACAACTATGCATAGAATATATTTAATAATTATCATTTCCCATAAGAAAATAAGAGGAGAAAAGGAGCTCACTAGTAATTTCTGCAAGACTACACAGCTAGGGAGTCCTAGAGCTGGGGTTCAGAGCGAGTTCTATCTGAATCCACACCCCATATACTCTCCCTCCTCCATGATGAGAAGCAGAAGCCTTGTCATTTCATAGCATTTACATGGTATCAACTGTTTGAGAATATTACATCCCATTTTTTTAATAAAGACCAGGATGACCATTACAATTAAATTTTCTCATGCTTCTTCCACAAGATTTAAAAATCCACCAAACAATATTAAAGAGCTGCAATAATAATACCCATCTCAAAATATAACATGCAGTTCTTACTATTTTGTGAATATATTATGATGTATAGCTTTTTGCCAGCTTTACATGTCTACTCCATAGTGTATGTGAACATGTTAAGAACAATGCATCTGACCAAGCTGTTAGATGCTTAAGTCAAAACAAGGTCTCATCCATATATGAAAGCAGACATATGCAGTAGATATCCAGTATCTTACTGTGAATGAAAGACAGGAACAATGTGATCAACTTCTGGTAGTGATACTTTAAAGTACCTTAAACATTTTTTGAACAGTTAAAAGTACTCCATGCTTTTTAGAAAAAAACGACTTTGGTCTACAGATTAACTTCCTACCTCCCGATCCTTGAGTTTCATGGCGAGCACCAGCTGATGCCTGTGGTTGGTGAGAGCCTCCCGGTAATTTCCTTTGGAGAAGAATGCAGAACCCAGATTCCCATGAGCTCGGCATTCTCCTGTCTGGTCACCTGAATTGGGTTTAAGCAAAAAACATAGAACTTTTCTAAGCTATAGCACTGTTTATAATACATAGTGGTCATCTTAAATTTAATAGCCACAGACTTACTACCTAAGATTTCATTTACCTTCTTTTAGAAAAGTATTTATTTCTTCCACGAGACTCTGAATGGGCAATTAAGGTCCTAGAACTTAAATCATTTGACAATAGTTGTTATTGTTGTAACACAATTACAGTCAGGATCTTAGGTATCTTAGAAACGAGAGGTTAAAGACCTTGTCACAAACCAGCTGCTCCTTATTTCTCTGCTAATAAACTCTGATAGTGAACTATTATCAGTTTGTTTGTTCAGTCATTTGACTCCAAACTTACTATCAGTTAATAAATTGCTTCTTTACAAATACACTAATAGGAGATTCACCATGCCCCTTCTTTTCCTACAATCCTGAAAGTCCTTGAAAAATAACCACAGTGGCTATCATAATCATAAGTCATACATATCTCACGAATGAGGAGACTGTGGCACATAGACCTTAGGATGCTTATCCACAAAGTCACACAGCAAGTAAACGGCAGAACCACTTAACCTGATAGTTTGGCTCCATAGTACACACTTTTAGCTTCTGTACTATACCACTTCCCTTCACAAAATGATGAGGCATTCTCATGGTGGTATAAAATTAAGAGGAGGGATACACCTGCTAATATTATCACTTAGGATATTGAATTTGTAAGCCCAAATCTCTAAAGAAGGTGATGAGTACGTTAAGCTTCTTCTCTTGGCCTGTTTGAAAGCCCTGGCACCTTGTTACATAAAGAGTCCTGAAGACCTAAAACTCTAAAATAGAGGATGTTCTGAAAATGTACTCACTTTCCATTGCACATGCTATTCCCATTCCTGTCAGGCTAATGCGTTTTGTGTTTGCTTTCTGCACTGAAATAAAAGGAAAGAAACATAACTTTACCTAAGGTCTTGGCTACATCCAAGTCCTGCTGCATATATCCAGTGCTCTTCTCTGTGTTTCCAAGAGACCAGTAAGCACTGCTCAGGGCGGAGAACACAGAACCTCTCAGTTTGAGGCTGCAGGTGCCAATCTTCAGAGCAGCTTCCAAGACAACCACAGATGCCCCATGGTGGCCAGCTGTCAGGAGTTCCTGCCCAACCACAGACACGACCACAAAGGGACTCTTGTCCAGTTTCATTTTCTGAAGTTGTTGATAAGTGGGCTCGAGGGATTCTGAAAAAAAAAGAAGACAAGAGAATGTAGGGAGATACACAAAACAATATTTTCTAATATCTAAAAACAAACACTTAGCCTACTTTCATGGCCTAGTTCAAATACAAATGTCAGTCTTTAATTTAGCACCATTCTAATTGCCCACTAATTCCATATGACTAGTATGGCCCACTCTAATCCAGCAATTTCCTTCTCACTGTTGCATATATATGCCACCCTCATCTTTTCTTCTTTGATCATGATGTACCACTTTCTCTGAATGGTTCTTCTCTGTCTTGCTTGTTTCTCAAAATAAAAGAAGTAATCAAAATATATGGTGAATGTTTATATTTTAAAAATTTATTACAATAAAATACACATTGCCATTAATCCCCATTAAAATACTCCTCCTCACTTTGAACACACTCATCTCATCATACTTGTCACTTTCTGAAGCAGTTCTGGAAACTTTCTTTCATGTCTTGATGAGACATGATCAAAAATACAGTGAATGCTGCTGCTGAGTGCCATCCAACAGAAAGGCAAACTCACAAAAACAATACGGTATGTTCTCATCTACTTTATTCACTGGATGCATTCCTGTGCAACTTCTGGCTCTTCCTCAAATGACCATGAGAGTTAAATGGTTTGAACTGATTCAGGACACTGAGTCAGCCACAATGGTGTGACTAAAGACTTTCACAAAAGAAGACTTCCAGAACTAATTCTAAAAGTGGTAAGAACAATGGGGTAGCTGTGTTTAAATAAAAGGGAGGAAGAGTAATGGCAATTTTTCTTTTATTATAATAGATTTTTAAAATTAAAACATTCATCATATTTTTTGATCATACCTCATATACAAGCACATCCTTCAAGGACCACCTTTTCTTGATAGTATCCTCAGCTCCTCCAGCTCACACCAATTCTTGTATCTAAACTTGCTTTATATTTTTATAGTCAGTATTACAGTTTGGTCATTGATTATTTTAAAATTCTTCTGACTTGGTCAAATTTTAAAATATTTCCCCAGGTAAATCCAAAAGCTAATGTGAGACTGTTTAATACTTTAACTCCACAGTGGGAACATGATTAAAAAACTCAAGTCTGGCATTTGGAAAATGACTGTTAAACCTGAATTTGAATGACCAGTTAATTAAACCTACTCATAGTTTTTCCTAGAAGATGAAATAAAAGAAATTCTACCAAGAAAATACCTATCATTAATCACTGTGGCTCAGTGTTTATCACTGTTTTTGAAACGTGTATTCCCAAATAAAATCAATATTGGTTTTGTTTTATTTTCATATGGTATTTGAAAAGGACAGATAAGAGGTCAATAAGCCACTCAGTATTCTTTCTACTTGAAGGTAGGTTTGAATATAGATGACTTACACACTCCTCCTACTTCTCCCTCTTCTCCCTTCTTTGTCTCTTTAAAGATAATTTCTGAACTATTCATAATTGCCCAATAAACAGATGGTACTTACAATGCATTTGTTGTTAGCTTTCTTGAAAAACAATTTCACATTAGTTGTTCCACTATACACATGTAAAAAAAAACTATATAAGAGTTGGTCTGTTTAAATCATGAATCTTCTAGCCAACCTAACTGCATTAAAATGTAATTTTTACAATTTATGACTTCTCAATTCTCCACTAAGGAGCTCTTGCCTGAATCAACATTACCACGGAAACCTTGAAACCTACTGGTGCCTAAAGCATTTTTTTCCCTTCAATCAGATCACTAAACAGAGAACAAAGAACATTTTTACACCTGTCAAGATGCAAGCAGCACACAGTGCCAGTAAACACTAGCTAACCAATAGGGTTAAATACTGGCACAAGAACCCAGGAATTGCTAGGTAAAAAGAACAATACCCTACTGAAATGCTGTGAGAAGAATTTTGGTAGTGCCTGCTGATGAGTTTGGCAGCCAATGATGCCAATGATCAGCATCCCACTGGTCAATTAGCAGAAAAAATAGATTTTTAAAGTGGAAATATTTCTTTAAATGCTCTCATTTTAGAAATTGGAAGCATCTGAGTATTTAAGGATTCACTCAAGGTCAGATAGCTTGGTAAAGAGCCAAGAAATCATTCAAAGCTATAATCCTGGGCTCTATGACACCATTATAGGAAAGATTCTTAGTTGCTAGCAACAGAAACCAGTCCTGGCGGCTTTTAAGTAAAAAAGAAATGTACTTAAATGACTACTAGGAAGGGTGAAAATCCAAGTCTCCAAAACCATGCTACAAAAGCTGCCTAGTGAAGACAAGATAATCATTGCAACTAAACACAGGACACCAGAGCTTGCAATGCTGCCCCCACTATCGAACCTTAACCCTTGCAAAGTGGTTGTCACTGTTTCCATCCCCTCCACCAGAACAAATTCTGGAATACATTTTCGTCTTTGAAACCTTTACTGATTCAAAGGTAGGGTCTTTGCTGTGATGGGAAAACTAGGATTTTGTTTTCAGCTTTTACAGGGGAATGTAGGAAGCAGAAGTGTAAGATGGGGAACCCCTAAAAAACAGGAACAGACACTGACAGTTCAAAATGACTGATTGCCACCAAAGATACTATACTTTAGAGAGATTTTTTTCCCTATAGCAACCATTGCTAAGATTAAAAAAGCTATCCAATTTACTCTCAAAAACTATACAACAGTAGTAGAAAAGAGAAAGAACGTTGCAACAGTTCAAAGATTGAAGGAGATAGGTGCATGAGTCCCAAAAAAGAAAGACATATTCAACTGTATAAATTTCCACTAGATGAATATGAAATTGAAAAAAATGAGAAGTAAAAGATCAAATTACCATTTGTATTTTGCAGGTAACAGAATATAAGTACATTGAATGATAAATGCTGATGCAAAGACAAATATAAAGCATATACAAAGGAAGTGATTACCAAGGGCTACTAGAAAGCATCATGAAAGGGGAATATGATTTTTCGAAGAAAGCAGGACTTAATCTAAGTCTTTGCTTTCTCCTGAGAATGAAGAATACTTTATATGGAAGGTTTGTTCTAACTAAAGGGACCAGGGGAAGATACATATACAAACAATAACAAGAAATGTTACAGAGGCCAGCCTGTTCAGAGACTATATATAGGAAGGCAGCTGATGTATAACAACAAAGAAAACACTGAGCTATGGACAAAGGTATCTGTAGTTTAAAGCCTCACAGCCTCTGTCTCCTCACTTTGTTAAACGTTTAAATTATAAATGAGGAAATCGTTATATAATCTACACAAGAGTACATAGACATAATTGTGCACATACATACATATATATGTGCATCTATGCATGTGTACAGGTACATACATGAAAATATTCATTTCACTATATATGATTTTAAAAATTTTAAGGTAAAACTTCTCTGTTTTGGGTTGTAATTGTGTATCATTGCTTCATAATCACCCACTGAAAGTTCTAACTAGCAATTATACTAGCAATTTTTTTTAAAGAGGATAAAACAGAATAAAACCAATCAAAACAAGCCAGTGTAAGAGACACAGGACTTCAAAACATTACAAAATCAACAATAGTTACCATAATGCCTTTTGATGTCTTCAAAATAGCTGCAGATAATTTTGGACATAGTAAAAATCAAACAGAACAGAATAGAATAGAAACAACAGAACAATGAATGTAATAAAGAATTTCAAAACAAGCCAATAGTAAATCCAAAATTGCTACCACAATATATCTTGCTATCCTTGAAATAGCTTCTTCTGTCATCAGATTTAACATAATGAAACAAAACAGAACAGAATAAAACCCAACCCAACAAAACAATGGAAACAATATAAGACCTCAAAACAAGACCATAGGGCATCAACAATGGTTACAACGCTCATGAGGAGATCCTCCCTGGATGCCAGACTGCATATTGATATCCTTTGAACTTATGATCTCTGGATAAGCTTATGGGGGATGGGGTGAGGGTTGAGACTTCTTGTTTACCAGGCCATGTGCCGGAAGGGGCTGGGGTCTGGCTGTTCCCGGTCTGGCTGTTCCCAGTCTGGCAGTGGCCTGCACATGGTGCTGATTCCCAGACTGGGCTTATTTGCTGGTGCAGCCACTGTTGTCTCTCCCCACAGTGCACAAATGGTGCTGATTCATGGGGAGAGGCTTGGATCTAGTTGTTCCCAGTCTGGTGGTGGCCTGTGCATGGTGCTAGTTCCCAGACTGGGCTTGTTTGCTGCTGCGGCCATTGTTCTCTGCACCCCCCCGCCCCGTCTGCTAATGACCAGTACATGCTACTTTTCAAGACAATGTCTCACTATGTTGCCCAGGTTGCTCTGGAATTCCTGAATTCAAGCAATTCTCTCAACTCAGCTCCTGAGTAGGTAGGATCATAGGTACATGCCACCATCCTTGGTCAGTTGTACATGCTTTCAATGAATAAAGATGGTTCAAATAATTTTTAATGTATAGATGTTCTCAAATATTCTTTTATTCTAATTCCTATTCTAGGGTAAACTTAGGTTATAAGCAAAGAGAGTAATTTTGTGAATTTTTATCTGGCTAGACAGAAGAGGATTTTGGCAGCCTATTGCTATTAAGATGTTTTTCTTTCTAGAATCTATACATAATACATGAAACAACCAGTGTCAAACCAACTCCACAAGAATACAGAGGCCCTTTGCAACACTGACTGATCAGCTATGATATGTTTTTGAAATGCAAAGGTTTTAAGAATTTAAGATTTCAAAGTCACATTTTCTGACACTTGAAGAGCTTGCAGGTATGCAACAAAGGCTTATAAAAAACAGATACTCACACTTAACTAAGAGCTACATTATAATACTTCATCAGTTTTGATATGTACATTTATTCACATATTAACATTTCTAAATTTGGTGCCTCTCAATAGTTTGTCACTTCTCTATTAAATAGGTTATAAGAGCATTTAATCATCAGTTTTATTCTTTCTTAGTAATATATAAAGTAAGGACATAGCTTTCAATCCTGAGTTCTTGGAACTGGTATGCTGTATTTTGGGAACCCAAAGGGTAGATCCAAGGCTTCTTAGAGAAAGAGATATCTGAATAGAAAATGGACATGTTGAAGACCACAGTGTTTTGCAGGAATGGCAGGGCATTTTAGTTGGGAGTATCTGGAGAAGAGAATGAAAGAGAAGCAACGTCTTTAATACTAAGGCCTGAGAAAAACTTCTTGGTGGGTGCTCACAAGGAGAACCGTGGGTACTATGTAGTAGTCTTCTACAGCCACAGCACTCTGTCTGCCATAAACGCAAGAGTGCATCAATATTGCTGCCAGTTCCACTTGCCAGTGAGCAGCAGGGCGTCACCTGCAGAGTAGGCAGCATCTACTGGGCCTGCCTTTCCTTCAGTGCTTGACTCTCAGAGCAACATCAGGAGGTTGGTATTATTATTTCCTTCTACTGAGAATGACTGAAGTACAGAGAAGGAAGTAGCCTTTCTCAGTCCATGCACTAGCAAATGGTGGTGCTGAAATTAGATTTCAATCCTGATGTGTATTGGTGGTGGGGCCATGTTTTTAAAGTAACATTTCAAAAATAGGATTCCTATGAAAAGTGACTGTGCCTAACTGAAAATCAGAGGGAAAGAACTCAGAGAGGGTGGACATCTAGACAAATAAAAAGTAAGCCCCAATTGATCCTGAGAGAAAAGCTATGCATTCTACAGCCATTTTCCATTAACATTTTATAAAATCAGCTTCCTTGAATCCTCTGGAGCTGGTAGAAACACAACAGGTGATAGATAATAAATATAATAGTCTTTAGATTACTGAGTTAACAGGAGGTGAGAAAATATATACAAAAAATCCACACTCAGGAGCAGCTTTGGCATCTTTAGAGGAACAAATACAGGTTCACTCATTCTCACTTCATAATTGTATTGTTAAATCCATGGTTGGCAGTAGCAATATGTGGCAACATCCAAATTTGTTTCAACATTTATAAGATACAATGAAATGGAACTGCTGAAAGGCTACCTAGAAAGGAGAAATGGAAAACAGCAGAGAATAACCTGAGAAATCATGTGAGAGTATCAATTTATGTTTATATTTATTTTTATATTTTCATTAATGACTTATTAAATATATATAATGATGTAACTACATCTACAGGAGAAATAGTTTAATTGATACCCAGTTTGTGAGCATTAGTGAAACTATAAAAATAAAGTAAAACATATTTAACTCAGAAATAAAAGAAATCATAATAAAAAATCAAATTAAGTTAAATATGGATAAATATACCACATTCATATAAGAACTAGAATATATTAATATAGGTTATTCCTATCTTTAAAAAGAAATGTAATCTTGAAAATTCCAAAAAGATGAAAGCATAGGAACACTGTGCAGGTCATTTGAGTTTTGTTTGCCTGTAGAAGCACCTGGACGAGGAAGTTTTCTATGTTGCATTTAAGAATTACAAAACAAAAACATCTGACAATATAGATTAGACCTGTTTGTAAAGTGCCCCAAACTGCATAGTTACACAACAAAGACAGAAACTTAGAAAGATGCAGGAGGCTAAAATAAACAGTAGGTAAAAAATGAGAAGCAAATTTTATGGAATGCAACCATATGACCAAAAAGAGGTCATCAAAATTTAGGGTGATTCACAAAACAATGCTGCAAAACAACAGCCTCTATAAAATGTTAAGAGAGGCCCACCTAGAATAGATACCTGTGGTAAAGGCAATGCTAAAAATAAACCAGATAAATTAAACTGCCAAAGGGAAGAGAAGAAAATATTGAAGTGTTTCAGGTACCTGTAAGAAGCAGCTTTCTCCAGGGTCAGCCTTAGGTCACTCACTGTAAGATGAGAAAGAACTGGCCCACAGAACCCTAAGGGTGACAGCAGCTCTGAGAAATTTTTCTGCAGTGTTTGGAAGATTTCCTTACATTTATCTAAACAAATTGCTTTAAAGGCAAAATGTTAAGTACAATTCTGCTGATAGTAATACATTCATTTCAATGCTCTAAGGCAGCAGCAGAAACACCTCAGAATAAAGAAATGTTATCTTCGTGAACTAAATTAAAAATGCTCCACGTATATTTTTGTGGAGGGTATAGGAAGAGAATGAGGAAATGCGGAAAAACAGAAAAGAGAGACAGGCTGATTTCATTGTTGTTGTCCATTTCTCCTCAAACCCTGGAGCTCTGAAGCACATCTGCTCTGAGTCGGAGTTTATTAACAGCAGGTCCCACAATGGGAGAAGCCATCAGGTTCCTGCAGCAAAGATTCATCCTTACACAGCTTATAAAATTGTGTGAAGAAAGGTTTCCTTACCACTTTCTTTTCTAAGACACAAAATGCCTAACTTTGAAACATTTTTATAGCTATGCATTGCCCAGAAACTATATGAGTGGTACCATATTAATTCATCACACTTTTATTTAACACATATTTTGAGCCAAGTATAGTACTGGCCAATATATTAAAACTATTAAACTTTACAAACATTTTCACAACCACATAAAATGTTGAATTATACTTCCATTTAAAAATTTAGATTCATTTTTTCATATGAAAAATACAAAAACGTACCATTACTGAATCTAAGAGTTCTGCTTGATTATAACCTAATTAGCATGAGACATTATTAGCTGTCTACTACATACTATGAACCTGCTTTAGTGATTCTATCACTACCCAAAGATAACACTCAGCACATGCTTTCAGTCAAACATTCCCCAAAGCTCTTTTTTCAAAAATCAGTGTTCCTGGGCTGGAGTGTATGGCTTAGTGATAGAGTATTTGCCTAGCATACATGAGGTGCTGGGATTGTTCCCAGCATTAGAGGGAAAACGCAATCATTCCTCAAAACAAAGTCAATCTCTTGGTATTTAGAACATCTCTAACCTCTAAACCTCACAGTACCATTTCCAATACATTATTTTTCCAATATACCAACTGTAATAAAGTAGAAGTAATAACACAGAACATATATGTGGTATATATCTGTCTTGTTTTGCTTTCTCCTTTTAATTCAACATATGTTCTTAATGTTTCTTTGAAAAAAATGTTACATACTGCCTCTAGTTGAGTAAACCTTTAATAAAGTACATATAAGAATGTCTAACATTTTCTCATATTTGATTATTTCTAAAAGGCAACTGGTTCATTAAAGAAAATCAATTTGGTGTCAGAGGCATTGTGGTTTAGAATTACAAAATCTTAGAGCCACCAAAAAAAAAAAAAAAAAAAAAACCATTACTAGAAATAAACTTAACAACCTTAAAATTCAGAGGTGATTCATTTACTCAGGGTTGTATAATAATGAAAAATTTGAGAATATAAATAACCTATGTCCAAAATTTCAAGGCCAGCAGTCTCTCTACCTTACTATTCTGCCTCATTAATGTCAGTTATTGACAATGATTCTTGATCTTCCTTTGTCTAAAATATCATTTCTTAGTAAATTTGAAACCTATCAATTGTCAATACTTGAGCCTAAAGTTTTAGAAGACTAGAAATGCCCTATTCAAATTAGCACCAGAACGCTAATTGCATAATTTTTACCTCTCATGGGAGATTTCATGGCAGCCTCTACCATCCCCACCAGAAGTTGGAGACTCTTGGGGTCTTGAGCCAGTCCAGATGCAAAGGCTGCCAGGGCATCGGCATGACGTCCAAGATACTGGAGGGCAACACCCTGTCGGAAGTATGCCTGGAAATGAAGGGAAAATAGCAGGTTTTACACGTCACACTGCACTCCAGCAGCACTACAGGTTGGAGATTCTTCAATAGAACAACAGATCAGCAGCATTAAGATTGAAATGTCCTTGATTCAAAAACAGAATGAATGGTTGGTAACCAAAGGGTCTCAATTCTTCTAACATCACAGAATGTTGGCACACTTCTTTCAGGCAACTTGTATTTCTAATTGTAACCCTTTTAATTTCTAGGACATACTAATTTTATCACATTCTTTGGCATTTATTCCTATGTTGTTTTTATTGTGCCTTGGTAATTTTTAAAATATTATTCTGCCTTTAATTTCACAAGCTCATCAAGGACAGGGATTTTGTCCTTATTTGATATAGTATACAATAAATAAGAACAAATTCAACTTATGTTCTATTTTTTCTTTATATAATTAAAAGTAAGAAGATCAATGTATGATCAGTATTAAAATAATCTTTATAAGGAATAACATACATGGTTATATGCCATAATGTTATGTTTCAGATATAATATTTTAAAACAACTACCTAAAATGTATGGGTTTTGCTTAGAAATAGAAAAAAAACTGTTGTCCTTTAATTGGATTAGTTTTAAAATTAATATTATCATCTGTGAGTACAAGAAAATTATAGTTTCAGATAACTAAAGAAAACACAAAGGGAAAAAACTTAAACTTAAAATTTAAATATTTCAATTTTAAAATAGCTTTAAGAAACTGCAATCTGTGTTCAAGTACAGAGTAAAACCAAGTAAACAGACAAAGTGTTACTAGTTTGTCACCAGCATAGTACATTGTATCAAATTAAATAATACATAAAAATGACATTTTAAAGACATTCCTTGGTTATATGACATCCTCTTCTAAAATAGTTGGCCTCATTCCATCTAAATACTCTTACAAAACTATTTGCAACACAAACTTAACTTTCTTTAGTTCACTATACTAAGACATTGTAGCAAATTATATTCATGGGATCTAAATAAAGTATCAAACTCTAAAAACTATTAAACAGGCTTAATACACAATTTTGTCACTTTATATCCCGCATACATACAAACCAGAGAATGAAACCAAGCACCTTGCATGTTTACAAAATGTATTTATTTACTCGATTTTTACAACAACACTCTGAGGTAATTTAAGAAGCAACACTAATCAAGGTTTCCATTAAAAAACAATCCATAAACAAT
>RJWM01002044.1:45764-137942 GCA_004363535.1 Dasyprocta punctata | reverse complement strand
ACTACTTGATTTCTTGATCACAACCATTTTTTCTAGAGTACAATGGCATTATATGTTTTAATTTGCATTTCTTTACTGACCAAAAATGTTGAACATTTTTTCATGTATTTATGGGTCATTTTTACTTTTTCTTCAGAATAGTATGTACTCATTTCAGTTGTCCATTTTTTATTAGATCTTTTATTTGGAGGAGTCTAATTTTTTGTGAGTTCTTTATATATTATAGATCAATAGAACTTTTAATAATACTAACAGTCCACTATGGCATGCATGTCATAGGTTCAACAGCGCTCTTCTAGATAATAATACTCTGTTCAAGGTATAGCTGGCAAAAATGATTCTTCCGTCTATAGGCTATCTCTTTTCTCTGTTACTTCATTTCCTCTGTGGAAGCTTTTTAATCTAATATGACCCCATTTGTTGATTCCTGATGTAATTTCTTGTGGAACTGGAGTTCTGTTCAGAAAGTCCTTGACTACATCTATGATTTCAATAAATTTACCTATTTTTTTTTTACTGGAAATCAAACACAGGACCTTGTAATTGCCAGGCAGACACTGTACCACTAAGCTAAATCACCAACCCAAAAGTTTTGCCTATTATTAAGCAACAGGTTAAAGGTTTGTGTTTTGATATTTAGATCTTTAATCTGTTTTGATTTTTGTGTAGAACATAGTTGGAGTTTTGGGTCTAACTTCAATTTTCTGCATTTGGACAAGTAATTTTCCCAGCACCATTCATTAAAGAGACTATCTTTCCTGCAGTCTATGGTTTTGGCATCAGGTGGCTTGATGTTCCTGAGGCTATTTCTACATCCTCTATTTTATTTCATTAATCTCTATGTCTGTTGCTATGCCAGTACCTTTGTTGTTTCTCTTTAATCCCTGTAGCTTTGTAGTATAATTTCAAGTTCAGAATTGGGATGCTTCCCAGTTTCCTCTGTTTACTCAGGATTTACTTTGCTGTTTTGGGTCTCTTCTGGGAGTATACAAATTTTAGAATTGTTTTCTCTAGTTTTTTGAGGAATACTGTCTGTATTTTGACTTGAATCACATTAAGTATATACATTAGTTTTGGAAGCATGGCCATTTTTATTATATTGGTTCCACCTATCCAAGAACAGAGGATGGCTTTCCATTTTCTGATACCATTTTTGATCTTCATTAGAGTGCTATAGTTTTTGTTGTAGAGGTTTTCATTTCCTTGGCTAAGTAAATTCCTAAGTACATTTAACTTTTCTTGATGCTGTTGTGAAGGATTTACCTAGTTTCTTTCTTGGTAGGTTCATTACTGATATATAGGAATGCTGTTTTTTTCTTTCTGTGTGTGTTGATATCGTATATTGCTGTTACCAATTGCTGAATCTGGGTTTTACTCCTAGATGCCTTTTGGTTGAGGTTTTTGAGTCTTCCACATAAAGGATCATGTCATCTACAATAAGAATAACTTTTTTTCCTTTTCCATACACATCTTTTTTATTTCTTTTTCTTGCCCAATTGCTCTGGCTAATGTTTTGAGTACTGTATTGAATAAGAGTATTGATAGTGGACATCTTCGTTTGGTTCCTGCTTTCAGGGCAAAATTTTTCAGCTTTCTCCCATTTAATATAATGCTGGCACAGGTTTTTCATAAACAGCATTTATAGGATTGAGATAACATTCTCTTTTTCCTATATTTTTCAGTATTCTTATCATGAATGGATGTTAGATTTTGTCAAAAATATTTTCTGTATTTATTGAAATGATCATGTGATTTTTCACTTTGCTTCTGTATATGTGGTGCATTACATTTATAATCATATCTTGAACTATCCTTTCATTCATGGGATGAAGCCTACTCACTTATGATGCATGTTCTTCTTGATGATTGATTTCATTCTATTAGTTAGTATCTTGTTGAGAATTTTTATATCGATGTTCATTTAAAAATTAGACCTGTGATTCTCTTTTTTCCTTATCTAATTTTGGAAGGAGAATAATGCTAGCTTTGAGTGGTACATTTGGGAGTAATACTTCCTTTTCAATTTTATTAAGGAACTTGATGACTATTGCTACTATATCCTCCCTGAAGGTCTTTTAGAATTCAGTGATGGATCTGTAGGGTCCAGGGCTTTTCTTAGTTGGTAGATTTTCTTAGTTGGTAGATTTTTTTATCTCATTGCTTGTTTGGACTATTGAGGGATTTTATATATTCTTGGTTCAGATAGTAATTCATGTGTATCTAGAAATCTATCCATTTCTTCTTGATTCTTTCATTATTAGACCTCAGGTTTTTGAAGTATAGCACATACAAATAATATTCTGAATTCCAGTGCTGTCCATTGTAATTTCTCATGTTTGCATCTGATTGCAATGACATATCATTTTCCCCTCTTTTTGTAAGATTTAGTAAGAATTGGTCTATTATATTTATTCTTTCAAAGAACCAGCTCCTCAATTTATTGATTCTTTGTGTTTTCTTTCTTTTCTTTTTCTTTCTTTTTTGGTCACAATTTCATTAATTTCTGCTCTATTTTGAATAATTTCTTTCGTTATGCTGTCTTTGTATTTATATTGTTCTTCTCTAGACCTTGAAGTACATCATTGGGTTTTTTATTTGGATTCACTATTGTTTTCTGATGTGGACATTCACTGCTATAAACTTCCCTCTTGTGATTGCTTTCATTGTTTTCTACACATTC
The DNA here is from genome assembly GCA_004363535.1 of Dasyprocta punctata. Lineage (NCBI taxonomy): Eukaryota > Metazoa > Chordata > Mammalia > Rodentia > Dasyproctidae > Dasyprocta > Dasyprocta punctata. The sequence continues at coordinate 135,262 of RJWM01002044.1, read as the reverse complement.
TGGTATATTCTACTAGCACTGTCATTTGCTTTTAGAAACTAATTTCTTTCTTGAGCCATTGGTTATTAAGACTGTAGTGTTTAATCTTCATATATTTGCATTATTTCTGTTGTTTCTTTTACATTGATTCCTAATTTTAATACACTTGATCTAATAATATCAGGATAATTTTATTCTTTTGCATTTATTTAAACATGATTTATGTGCTAGTATATGATCTATGTTGGAGAAAGTTCCATGTGTTTCTGAGAAGAACATGCATTCTGTTGTTGGATGTGTGTGTTCTGTAGTTATCTATTAAGTCCATTTGTTTGAAAGTTTTGTTCCTCCGTGATATTCCTTTGTTGAATTGTTGTCTAGTTCATCTGTCTATTTGTGGTAATGGGGTATTGAAGACCTCCATTACAATTGTTTTAATAATATCTGCTCTTTTATGTCTAGTAGGAATTTTTTTTATGAATCTGGGTCCTCTGTTATTTGGAGCATATATATTTACAATTGTTATCTCTTCCTCTTGATTTGTTCCCCTATCTAATATGTAGTGATCTTCTTTTACTCTTCCGATCAGTTTTGGCTTTAGCCTCCTTTGTCTGAAAATAGGAGTTACTCCTGTTTGTTTTCAGATTCTTCTGGCATGAAATACTTGTTTTTAGCTTTAGATTTTTAGTCTGTAAATTTATTTTTGGATGAAGTATGTGTCTTGTATATAGCATACTTTTTTTTATTTAATCTGCTAATCTATGTCTTTTGATTGGAGAGTTCAGACCATTCATACTGAGAGTTAATATTGAGAGGTATTGACTTATTCCTATCATTGCATTATTTCCCTGATGCTGATTCCATTGTTTCCCTTCTCCTTAACTACTTACCCTACTTGGTGCATTTATTTCATTAGACATTTTGGCATCATTGTTTTCATTGTCTTTTTTCTAGGATACCCATGAACATTTTTTGGAGTACTAGTTTGGTGGTAGTGAATTTCTTAATGTACTCTTTGTTACAGAAAGACTTTATTTCTCTGTCAATTTTGAAAGAGTTTTATAGGCTATATTGATCTGTGCTGGAAATTGTTTTCTGTTATAGCCTGATGTATGTAAGAAATTTTAAAGGTGATATTACACACACAAATCACAATAAAAAATATATCTTAATTATCAAACTGTGATGCTTGGTATCCTGCATGTTTATATGATATAACTTCTACTCAAATTGTAATTTATGTTGGTTTTCATGTCAAAGAGATTCTAATACTATTCTTAAATTTACTTTACAATAAAATTAGGCTTGTTTTACAAGTGAAAAAATTTGATGTTTTTTGATTATCCTTGTTACTGTTTCTTAATTCAAAGCTAATATGAGTACAAACTGAATTTGCTTTGCTATATTTTTACATTTTCTCATAAACTTTGTAACTAATGGCCATCAAAATTCTAATGTTTTAATAAAGTGCTCATTATGGATTGCAAACTGGAAAAAATATACTTAACCAGCTCTAGCTAAATATAGCCTGAGGACCACTCTTTCTAAACCTCTGTTGTTGCTTGAATTTGGCTGAAAAGGGTCTTAACCCTGCCCTGCAAGAGTCTATTACTTTTCTTCTAACATAAAACCTGACCTGACCAACCAGTGGGATTGCCATCTTGTCACCTGGGGACTCAAATGGCACTGAGGGACCCAACCATAAATGGCTAATTAGCAATGCCTTGCATTTAAAAAAGGAGGATGAATTTGTCATGATTGAAAGGAAGTCATCTGTATCAACTGTAAGAAAAAATAAGCAATATTGCAGGGGTTAAACTAAAAGGATTGCTACACGTGATTGCCTAAGATGAAAAGCCCTTCCATAGATAGAGTTATTATATATTTCCTGACTTTGGCTTTGTGTTGTATTTGGCCCCACAATCTTTAATAGTACTGTTATAGGCTCAAGTGTGCTCCTTCTACTTTTGCTCCAGCTGCCTCTGATAGAATCTACAGAACAGGTTAGCAATAAAGAGCCAGACAGATTATATGGTGCCAAATCCAGAAAGATTATGGATAATAGGCTTCACATAAGTAGACACACAAATATCTAAAAAAAAAAAAAAAATCAAGTTTACCAACCATCAGGAAAATGGAAATAAGAGGTACCAACCAGATTATCTGAAAATAATGGGCCAATGGAAAATATTGTCAAAGATATAGAGTAATTGAAACAAATTGCTGAGAAGACATATGTACCATGACTTTAGAAAAACATTTCACACCATTTACTAATGCTGAACATAGGCATACTCTATGATACTCCTTGGTATATACACAATAGAAATGTGTAAGTTCAGCAATAATCATGTATGAAGATATTCACAGCAGCATTAGTTGTAATTATCAAAAACTAGACACAATGAATCAATAGTAGTATAATTTGTGATACATTTATAAAATGAAAAACCAGTTATCAATAAAGTGAATGAAGTATCTTACATACGATACAGATGGATCTCACAAACATGATGATGGCAAAAGAATCCAGACACATCAGAGCATACAATGTAGGATTTATATTTATGAAAAATTGAGACTAATCTATTAGGAATGTGGATGAAATCTACCCTTAAAATGAAAGGATGAAGGCAGCATAGCTAGGCCACTGATAATGTTCCCTTTCTTTATCAGAATGGACCTCATATTAATATGTATTTATTATAATTCCTCAGTCTATGTGCTCAAAAATTCTGCACATTTCTGCTTGTGATATACCTTAACAAAAGAATAATATATGTAAAAGCCTCTACACTGCTGACCAAGTACATGATATGACAGTAAGAGTTTGCTTATACCAAGCTTTGCTGTATTAACAACTCCACGAATCTCAGTGGATTTTAACATCCATCACTTCTTTCTCACTTACATATGTGTTGGTTGTGAATTTCTTTCTGATGTGATACATGTGCGAAAGAGCTATGATGGAATCATGGAGTGGCTCTACATTTCAACTCATGTTTGGCATACATCACTTTTTGCTCACATTCTCCTGGCCACAATTCATATGGAAAAGGCTCTTATCAAGCTCATGGAGCATACTGGGGAAGAGGCATCTACTAGAAGCAATGACTTGCAAGGAACTCCATCATCATACCATAGTTTCACCAGCGGCCTCATCTTGTGCACCTAATACTTCGAGCTCTATTAGGAATCAGCTTTTCATGGTTTTCTGTAGTCACTCTGGTTCCTCTGTGTTGAAGTCTTTGCTTACTCTCTTTGTTTAGCTGGGTATGTCCTTCTAATTTACTGTGATTTTACCTGGCTAAAGCCTGCTCAAGATTCTTTATGATGAAATTCAGATAATTCAATGCATCATATTCAAATTCCTTGAAACTCACATGACATAGAAAGAGATGTTCCATTATAGATGGGTATTTCCATAAACAGCAGATAGACCTAGCAATGTAGTAAAAACCATTTCTGAGGGCCCCCTCAATTGTAACAAATTAGATACCTGTGTCTCTGTCAGTGCACATACTTTAGTGGTCTAAAGTTTCTGTTTAAAGTTTGTCACTACCACTATATTACAGCCCACTAAACATAAGCATAATGTTCCATTATACACTGCATCTGCAGTATGCTCTAGCATTGCATAAACACTGAACGCTGCTTGTTTCAACTTACAGTTGATTTAGGACATGGCATATACAGAAAGTAAAGGTGACTATTATCATTCCAATGGTGTCATCTATTGTTCCTATTTTATTAATTTCTCATTTTTCTAAAGCACTATTACAATAAGGCCAAGTTATTTTCTACTGGGGTATGGATCTAGCAGGCACAGCAACCTATGAAAGAGTATGGAAGTTTTTTAAGTAGAAATGAATTTTTATAAAACCTTGCATTTTTGAAACCTAGAGGGTAGTTGCTTAAGAAATGTGGTATTAAGGTACAGAAGTGTCTTACATTATTAGTTGGGTATTGGACTTGCTTCCTCTATACCCTATTAAAGCTGATAAGAAGAATCATTCACATGAAAATACTAAAAACAACTGACCTAGTAATAGTGTGGATGTAATAACCCACTGAGTACTAAGTGGATGGCAAATGACCAATATAAATATTTATCTCAACTATCCTTTGGAGTTAGTGAATCATTTATATATTCTGATATATCTTCCTAGGCTCATCCCTTAAGATGATGGAGAAGTGATTTTTGGAAAAACACTGTAGCACACATATTCATTAAAGCATTAAAAATCATTCATCATAGTCACCCTTATTGTATAGTGTAACTGTTTCAAGTAGTTCTGATAAAATCTAACAGGTGGTAAAGTGCTCTGGTTTGTCCAAAGTGACCACCCTCCTAGAAGGACATTCAGAGTTCACTTTCGAGGTGAGACTCTCCTTGCCTTTTTCTTCCACCAACTCTAAGAAACAATCACAAATTCTCTTATCCCATTTACTTGAGTATTTAGTTTTTTTCTGTATGTGGCAATAATTTATGCAATGTTTGCTTACTTATTTAGATATCTCTAGATAAACATACTGCTTTAAGATTTTATCTATTCTCCCATTTGATTTTATTCTAACTACCTGGAGATCTAAAGAGTGCTTAAAGTCAAAATTATCAATAATAATATCAACAACAATAGTAGCTGCTATAGAGTGCTTTCTAGGTACTACATTCTCTGCTAAGTGCAGAAACATGGATCCTTATTTAATGGTCACATTTAACTTATAAGGTAAAGGTTCAAAGAATCTTCATTTGTGGATGCTGTATAGAATAGATTTGGAAACATTAAGACATTGGCTTAAATTTATCCAAATGAAATTTCAAGGATTGGATTTAATTCTGAAGTCAAATTGGTTCTCTTATGCATAACACAAGAATATATTTGGATTTTTTTAAGTATCTTTAGGTAGCTGCTTCAATAAATTGGTAATACCAATGTCTATTGGAGCTATGGCATGTGAAACAGAATATTCTGGTGACTGGAAACAGATTTGGCAGGCTGTGTGGCCATTTGCCCATTTTTTTCTGTGTCCTTTATGAATGAGATTTTTCTAATAAGTATCCTGGAGTCTGGAAGGATATATATATAAGGTAACAATCATTTCTGGCAAATGCATGCTTTTATACCACTATCAGGCACCCTAACTAAACTTTTTATGCTGAAACTTGTACCACTAAGAATTATTTTTGCTTCTGAATATTCTCTGAGCTTTGAAACTATCTCCAGTGATTATTAACAACTAAACAAGCATACAATTTGTGCTCATATTAAAAAACGTTGCAGGTATGTGATTGATTCTGGCTAGTATATAATTTTTCATATGATGATTCTATAAAACCCTAAGAAATAAATAGTTCATTTGAGATGATTAACCTCTCCCCCAGGAAAATTATTTCCATGGTTTATTTATTTTGCAAAAGTGGCAAAAGAAAATAGAACCCAGAGCTTTATACCTAGTTTGTAAACAACAAAAGTATAAACTAGTCACAATCTTGGTTATGCTCTGTATCAGGTACTGAGCTAAAGATATTTGTATGCATCACCTCAGTTAATCCTCACACCACCTTATAGATGTCAGCATACTTATTATCTTTTTATTTTTTTATTTTTTTATTTTTTTATTTTTTATTTTATTTGAGCGAAGAAAAACAAAACAAACAAAAACTACAACAACAACAACAAAAAACGACATATATAGTAAAAACAACAAGCAAAAGAGAGAAGCAAACAACTAGAATAAATACACAACATTGCAGGTTTACAAAACCGGAAGATAGAAGCTTGACAATGGTTGCAGTTTGCGCATCGTTATCTTTAAAATGGTTTCTTACATTAACAGATATAGACATGCAAGATTGATCTAATCATATGAGTTTTAATTTCTAAGATGGTATTAGTACATGTTTGCAGTACATAAAGATGGTTGATCCAAGAGTTTTCCTAAACATATTCTTTAAAGTCTCTCAATCTGTTCCTCTCTTCTTTTAAATTTATTTTTACTAATACATGTTTGCAGAACATAATGATTACATTCATCATGGGGAGATGATACATGTAATTAACACATCTTAATTCTTTTATCTCCTTCCTCTTTCCTCTCTCTCTGCTTCTTCCGTTTCTTGGTCTCTTTCTCATTTGTGAGAAAGAACAATTTATTTTTTCAAGGAACAATGTATTTTGACTATGAATTAGAACCAGAGTATTTTGAGTTAGCAGCCTTCCTCTTTGCTTGATTAACATCTTATATTTTGATCCCTCATGTTGAATATTTCACTGCATTGTAATTGTTTTTCTGAAAATCTTTCGAGCCGAACTGTTTGCTTTCTGAGAGACCTTGTGTTCTTTGTTTTTGTACACTTACTTTATAACAAAAAAATTACACATGGTAAATCTTTGTAGGAACAACTAAATATCACTCAAATCATCTTTTTTTTTTTTTTTACAGGAAATGCTGGGGCTTTCTAAAGTGCCAGTTACTCAAGCAACACATGGCCCTCAGGGACAGAAGCCACCTCCATCCAACAGGTAGTAATCAATGATGGTCAACAGAACTTTATGATTTATATAGCTACTTTAAAAATTTTTTTACTAAGTTTAGTGGTACAATTTGGATTACATAATGATCATGTTCATGATAGGGAATTTATACCTGTGTCTGATATAGCTTGATTTCTCTTTTTTCCCAACCCCCTCTGCTCTCTTCAGCCACTGTTCCCCTCTCTATTTACAAGGTTATGTTTTAATTTTATCCTTCTTTTTTCATTTTTTTCTTTTCCCTTTCTTCCTTTCCCCCTGCCCTCTCCTTAGTTCCCCTTCTTTTCAACCATTTCTTCCTATTTGATAATACCTGTTATACACTATGGTCTTTGTTGTAGTCAGGGGTTACAGGGAGAACAACTGCATACAGGACACAGAATTTATAATACTGTTTTATGATGGTCACCCTGAGTTAAATACAAGAAAGTGCAGGAAAATCTGCCCACAACACTAAAGACCCAGGATATTCAGCTAAGGGCCTGGATCGCACAGCAATGTCCTGCATGAGTCCAGCTGAAGACCCAGAGCCCACGACAATGCCTCCCACAAATCCAACTGGAAATCTAAGAGCCCACGATAAGGACTCATGCCGGTCTATGTTACGGATCTGCGCTGGGAAGGCCAAAGGTCAGCGGTGGAAGCTAGAAAGTCTATGCCAGCAGAGTGAAGGAGCTGTGCAGTAGGTTGAGGGTTCTATACTGGAGCTGAGAAGTCACGCTCAGAATAAGGACCAGGGCTGCCCTGAAAAGTACCACAGCCATCCTCAGCGGCAATGAGGTCCTGAGCTCCTCTGACGATGAGAACAGTTGAGTTCAGGTCAGGAAGCCCAGTGTGACAAGCTCCTCTAGGAGAACCAATGGCTCGAAACAGCAACACTTAGGGGAACCCACAGCCCCTCACTCTTTTTCTCCATGTCTTCTTTTATGCTGGCAACTTTCCTCAGGTGGGACATCTACGCTCAGCACCATGCTGGTGTAATTCAGCTGGTGTTAAGTTGACCACCAGTTTTTAATCCATAATAGTCCTTATTTACATTTTCAGTTTCTCACCCCAGAGAAACAATGTGATATTTACACATATGACTGATTTACTTCACTTAAGGTTATGGTCTCAAAGTGCATTCATTTACTTAGAAATGTCTCAAGTTTATACTTTATGGTTGGGTAGTACTCCTTTGTACAAGAAAAAAAATCTTTTTAATCCATTCCTCTGTTAATGGGCATTTGAGTTGTTTCCAAGATGTATCTATTACAAACTGTGCTGCTATAAACATGTGTAAGCATATATTGCTGTGGAATGATGTTTTTTAATTTTTATAGGAAGATACCCAGAAGGGGAGTAGCTGGGTCGAATGGGACTTCCAGTCCTTGTTTTTTGAGGAAACTCCACACTGATTTTTACAGTGGTTTCACCAGTCTATACTCCTAACAAGAGTGGAAAAGTGTTCTTTTTTCCTCACAGGCCCTCCAGCATTTGTTTTTTTTGTTTGTTTGGTTTTTTTTTTGTTTTTTTTTTTTTGCGGCACCAGGGATTGAACTCACAACCTTGCACCTGTCAGACAGGCACTTAAGTCACTGAACCAAACGCCCGTCCCTGGTTTTTTTGAGGCAGGGTCGCACTGTGTAGCTCAGGCCAGCCTTGTGCTCCTGTTGTAGCCCAAGTTGGCCTCGAACTCACAACGCTCCTCCTACCTCAGCCTCCCGAGTGCTGGGATAAAAGGCGTGCGCCACCACGCCCAGCTGCTCCAGCATTTGTTATTGGTTTTTTTTTTTTTTTATAATAGCCATTCTTCTTGAAGTGAGATGGAATTTCAGCATTGTTGTAATTTACATCTCTCTAATGACCAGCCATATTGAACATTTTTTCATATATTTATTTGTCATTTGTATATCTTCCTTTGAGAAGTATTTTTTCACTTTAGATGCCCATTTTTGGATTGCATCTTTAAATTTGGGGAATCTAATTTATTTCAATTCTTTGTAAATTCTAGATATTAAATACTTAGGAGTCAATCTAACAAAGGCAGTAAAAGATCTATATGTGGAGAATTACAGTGCTCTGAAAAATAATATTGAAGAGGATAACAGAAAATGGAAAGATATCTCTTGCTCATGGGTAGGAATAGCTAACATAGTGAAAATGCTCATACTCTCAAAATTGTCATACAGATTTAATTCAATTCCATTCAAAATAACATTAGCATACTTCACAGAACTAGAGAAAACCTTCATAAAATTTATCTGGAAACAGAAAAGACCTAAAAGAGCAAAAACAATCCTAGGAAACAAAAGCAAGGCAGGGGACATCTCAGTTCCTGACTTGAGATTATACTACAAAGCTACTGTGATAAAAATAGCATACTACTAGCCAAAAAAAATAGTCCTGAGGGTCAATGGAACCAATTAAAAGATGCAGAAACAACTCCAAACACACTCAGCCTCTCTATCTTTGACAAAGGGGCCAAACACATTTACTAGAAGGAAGATAGCCTCTTTAATCAGTGTTGCTGGGAAAACTGACTTTCTATATGCCGAAGACTAAAACTAGACCCACATCTTTCACTATGCACTAAACTAAAATTGAATGGATCAAAGACATAAATATTAAAACAGAACCACTAAATCTGTTAGAGGAGAAAATAGGTAGAACTCTTGAAGTCACAGATGTAGGAAAAGACTTCATAGCTAAAATTCTAATCACATGGGAAATAATACAAAGCACATTTCAAGGCCAGCCTGAACTGCATAGTGAGACCCTATCTCAAAAAATAGGGCTGGGAATTTAGGTCAGTGGCCTAAGTGCCTGCTTGGCAGGCACAAGGTTATGAGTCCAATTACCGGTACCCAAACAAACAAACAACAGCAACAACAAAAAATACAAAGCATCAACAACTGGGATGACATCCTATTAGAAAACTTTTTCACAGCAAAAGAAATTACCAGTAGAGTGAAAAGATAGATCTGTGGAAAAAAATTTAGCCTTTTTGTAAAGCAAGGTTTCAAAATTATTTCTTCTGAATTTTTATTATATAAATCTCATTGTTTTTAGCTATTTGGGAATATTTTGGATTCTGCCTCCTTTTTTAATCTCTGAGTATTAGGTCAAAAAGAAAAGCTACTGATTTTCTCTGCCACTTTCTCTATTCCTGTCTTTATCCCTCTTATTTTTTTCTAGCTCTTTCTGTCTCTGTCATTCTCTCTCTGTCTGTCTGTCTGCTGTCTGTCTGTCTTTTAATATCTATCTCAAGTATTATTTAATAAAACTCTATTTGTTTCTGAAACAAAGATAAAGGATATTCTGCTCTTTTCATTAACATACCATGCACATTCTTGCCTTACAACTGCTTTTATGCAAAATCATCCAGGATAAATTGGAATGCAAAGTAAAAGGAAGATAGAGAAGAATTCTCAAAGTATTAAATGCCTTCAATATACGATTAAGTAGGATATCACAAGGGACATATTCATCATAACATCATAGAAGCTGAAAATGTTTTCCCATTTTGCTTAAGCTTGTAAGCTATTTCCAGTTCCTTTTCAGAATCATGAGGGTGGATACTATAAGGAATAAGAATGTCAAAAAAAATCTATCTGTCCATCGCAAACTCATCTTCTAACCTGGGATATATTAGTCTGCACAGGATAGGAACTTTTCTGCACTGTCAAAAATATGCCATTTGAATAATATTAAGAAAATTGTAACTTTTGAAAACATGCATTCTTAATCCTCAATTCATGAATATTCTTCAAAGGGTCTCTAGCCTCAAGATATCAAATATAGAATGCTGTCTAAAAAGAATATGCAAATTTTCACTTTGGGGAAGAGAGCATCCATGATTTTCACTTGATTCTCAAAGGCGTGTGCAATGCAAAGGAATTATAAACCAGTATTTTAAGGGAAGAAGATAACAAAATATAGAGAAATGGAACAAGTTAGTTTCTCACAGTGCTGCTCTCAATTTATTTTTCTTCTACCTAATAAAATATATATGCACAGGGAGAGAAGAGTGCTCTCCTCATTTAATCCTAATAACTTAGATTAACTATATTACTTACTAGGCTAGATTAGAAAGTACCTGAAAGCATGTACATTTTTTTATCATCATTCAATAAAAAGTCAACATGTTCCAATAGCAGAAATTGTAACATCCAGAGTAGAAAAACAGCATTTGCAGAACACCTACTCTATGAAAGTCACACTAACAATCATCACCTAATTTTAGTTTCTCAGCGGCCTTGTGAGATGAGCTGCATTTTCACATTAGAAAGGAGGAACCAGAGGCTGCAGAGGTGAAACTGTGGTGTTAAGACATATGACTGCTGAGTTGTTGAAAACAGGATTCTTTGCAGTCTACTTTTAAATAAATGGAAACTTTCATTGTGATGAGCTGTGTAAAAAAGGCTTTAAAAAGAGACACAGGGTAAGGGAACATAGCATATTGTTGGTTGGCTTGGAAACTAAATTGTAAGCAGTATTTTGAGGAACATCATTAGAAAGGGCCATTATCTCAAGTCACATTTCCTAGTCAACACTGATGAAAATTTGAGACACCACCACAAAAAAAAGTAATTTATATTATCTAAAATTATATAGGTAGCAATTGATTAAAAACAGAACAAAGAAAAGAGGAAGAGTTGACACATGTAAACAAGATTTTCCTTATACGGTCAAATAAGATGGTGTTATGATTTGTGTTTAAATGTCCCCCCAAAGCCTCATGCAGTCATGGAGGCAGCTGAATCTAGCATTTTTGACTGGTTCATTGTCTAGCACTGGGATTGGCAGTGTGAGTGCTGCACCTGCTGAGGGGCGGGTAGCCGGCATACTATGTAAGGGAGGGAAGGAGGAGTGCTCTCCCCTTTTTTGCCCTTTTGCTCTTGCTGCATGTGGCCACCATGAATGGTTGCCCCTCAGCCATGCCACCCTGCCTTGGAGCCAGCGGAGTATGGATTGAAATCTCCAACAGACTATAAGCTAAATAAACCTTTACTTCCTTCATTTTGGACATTGGGTATTTTGTCCCAGCAATGAGAGAAAAGTAACCAAGACAGATGAGAAGTAACAGAGAAATCAACATTAAACTGACTAAATAACTGAGATTAATAAAAGGAACATTATTAGGAACCACCAAAGAGACATCATAAAACATGGAGTAGAAATTTTGAAATACAAGTCCCATAAATAATTCTATGCAAACTAATTCGAAACAAATGTAGTGGATGTATTTCTAGAAAAATCTATCTAACAGAACTACATCACAAAAGAAAAAATCTCAAGACAGCTTTATTTGTTACTAAAAGTGAGCAAATATTTAAATATTCTCTCACTAATATGTGCATGTGTACATGTATAGACACACAGAAGCTCCAGATGATTTCATTGGCACATTCTATTCAAAGTCAATGGACTCATAATTCCAATGTTATGTATACCTTTTCAAGAACTAAAAAGATCTTGATTAAAAAGCAGTCATGAATAATAAGGTAAAGAAAAATTACAGACCAAAACAAGATATTCATGAGTTTGAGGAAAAATACTTTTTTAATTGGCAAAAATGCAGTCAAAATACAATACAAAAAAGTAGTGCATCACGATCAACTGGGTCTTCTTATCAAAGAGATACAAAGCTAAGCCAGGCAATAGCCCATACCTGTAATCCCCTCATTCTAGGAGGCTAAGACAAAGGATCACAAATTTCAGCAACTTTGTAAGTGTGGATGATTGACATGAGGCAGAGATCACTCAACAGACTTTTGTGAAGGCAATGAAGCATATGATTTAATACCTTGAAGCAGGCAGATGGAGGGTGAAAAAAACATCTGTAGTGAACAAAGAGAAGCAGGCTTCTTTATAGTGCTTCAAAGAAGGCAAGGGATATTAAGTGGGAAGATCTTAGTAAACATCAGTGATCAACATTCTCTAATTTCAGGTGCCTCAGTGGTCACAGTTTTTGGGACATCCACTATAAATATTTAAATGTTTTCACATGTCCTGGTGCTTAGAAGCTTCCATGTTCCATCTTATTTCTTTTTACCACATCCTATATGTGCTAAGGACAATAGCACTGGAGCTGAGATGGGTTTCCTCTGGGAACAATGCTACTGCTGACAAGCAGGTTGAGTGCTGGGAGAGCCATGCCCAAGCTGAGCCTGACAGTGAGACCCTGTCTCAAAACTAAAAAAAAAAAATGTGCCGGGGATGTAGCTCAGTGTTAGGGTTCAATACCTAGTACTGGTGGGAAAAAAGAAAGAATGCAAAGCAAGTTTAAAGTTAAAATACCTATTAATGAATTTTATGAATTAACAAATCAATGGAGAAAAATCATAACTATCTCAAAAGATGAAAAGAAAAGCGGTCCATAAATCTCAATTCAAGATTTAAAAAAAATAACAAAATACTCCTACTGAATTTCTCTCCTCTTTGTCCATCTGCCTGTTGTCACTCTTTGTCTGTCTCTTTCTCTGTCTCTCTCTACAGTTCTGTGAATTGAACCAGGGTCTTTACACTGAGCCACACCCTTAACCCCTTTTTATTTATTATATTGAGACAGAAACTTGCTAATTTGCCTAGACTGGGCTTGAAGTTGAGATCTTCCTGCTTCAGACTTCCAAAGAGCTGGGATTACAAGGTCATGCTACCATACCTGACTAAAAGGCCTCTCCTTTATTTTTTTCTTCATGTTAAGATTGCTTTATTGGACCTATAAATTTATTTATTATATCTGTACATGTTTGCAGTACTTGAGCCTTACATTCATCTTAGGAAATAAATACATGTACTTAATATATTTTGATTCTTTTTATTATTATTTCTTTCCCCATCTACTTCCCTACCTCTAGCTCTAGATCCTTTTCCCCTAGTTTCATTATCTTTGTTATTATTTTCAGTTCTTTATTTGTGACATGATTACATTCATTTTGGGCATTTGGTACATGTACCTAACATGTAAATATTTTTATGTCCCCTTCCCTTCCCTCCCTCCACTACCTTCAGTTGGTCTCTTCATATTTGACAAAGATCTATCTCTCTGATTCTTCTCATCAAAATTGTATTTTCCTCTTTATTTGTATTTTGCATTACTCGAATGAGAGAAATGATACCATTTTTAAGTGTGTATATCTGATTTATTTCACTTGACATTATGTTTTCCAGGTGTATACGTTTTCCTACAATGACTCAAAAATATCTTTCTTTATAGGCAAGTAGAAGCCCATTATACATCGATACTGTAATGTCCACACCATGCCACTGCTCTGCTGGACTATGCAGCTCTCAACAATCTTAAACCCAGCATCAGTAAAAGAACTCAAGAAGCAGAGTTTAAAATAAAAGCAGATGATTTATTTGAAGGTGGGGAAAGGAGGAAGAGAGAAACAGGTGGAGACAGGCAGCTACTCTGAATAAGTAAGGAGCATTCAAGAGGGAAATATGACGTGGGTACTTGTCTGCAGCGCCTTTTGTTGGGCTTCTTCTCCCTATGTAGGCTCCTGGAATCTGGCCCTTTGTGTGTCCTTGGTCTTCTCCTGGGATTTCTTCTGGCCATATGAGCTTTCCTGTTGTTTGGTGGAGGCTAGGATTATGAGTGGAGAATTTAGAGACTGGTAGTTCAGGTTTAAGGATTAAGTAAAGGAGTTTACATTAATCATGCTATCTGGGACCTTCCTGCGTTTAGTTTCTTTGCCTTTGTCTTTCTGATTGCTCAAGTCTAGGTGCCTTTGTCTTTCTAATTCTTTGAGTCTAATCTACAGAGGCAGAAGCTACATAAACTTCATCTAGTTGCCCTTAGTAAATATCTCCATTAACTTGGAAGAAGGTCTATGAAAACTTCATCCTATTTTTCCCTACCTCCATGCTCCCCTGTCCTTACAGATACCACATTTTCTTTATTCATTCATCTATTAAGAGACATATAGGCTGCTTTCAGGATTTAGCTATTATAAATTGTACATCTGTAAACATTTGTGTGCATATAGCTCCATAATAAGATATATTTAGCTTTTTGGGGAAGATACCTAGAAGGGGAATAGCTGGGTGAAAAGGAATTTAGTTTTTCAGAAATGTCCATACTGATTCCCATAATAGTTGTACTAGTTTACATTCTCACCAACAATGTAAAAGGATTCCCTTTTTAGCACATCTAGATCAGCATGTGTTACTATTTGATTTCTTCATGATTGCCATTCTTTCTGGAATAAGATGAAAACTTAGTTTTTTTTTTTTTTTTTTCTTTTGCAGTACTGGGAATTGAACTCACAACCTCAAGCCCACCAGACAGGTGCTTAAGCCACTCCCAGCCCCAGGTTTTTTGAGTCAGGGTTGCATTAAGTAGCTCAGGCCGATCTTGCGCTCCCATTGTAGCCCAAGCCCAAGCCTGGCCTCGAACTCACAACGCTCCACCTACCTCAGCCTCTCAAGTGCTGGGATTAAAGGCATGTGCCACCACACCCAGCTGAAAACTTAGTTTTAATTTGTATTTCTCTAATGGCCAGAGGTGTCAACATTTTTTTCATTTATTTACTGGTCACTTGTGCTTCTTTTCAAATGTATGTATTCATTTCACTTGCCCAGTTTTTGATTGGGTCTTTTATTTTGGGTGGTCTAATATTTTGAAAGTCTTCATGTATTCTAGCGTTAGCCCTTTGTCTGAGGAATAGCTGGCAAAGTTTTCCTGTTTTGTAGGTTGCCTCTTCACTGTGTTAATTCCTTTGCTGTGCAGGATTTATATAATTGAAATTGTTGATCTTGCTATTATTTCTTGTGCAATTGGGATTCTGATCAGAAAGTCCTTGCCTACATCTATGACTTCAAGAGTTTTACCTATTTTATTTTCCAGGTGGTTGTTTATATTTTTGACATATTGATTCACTTCTAGTTTAGTACGTGGTGAGAGACATGAGTCTAACTTCAGTTTTCTGCATTTGTATAGCCAGTTTTCCCCGTATCATTCATTAAAGAGGCTATTTTTAAGATTTAATGTTCAAAGCTTATTTTCTGTACTGTAGTGAACTATAATAGATGAAGCTGTACTAAGTGAAAGTCTTCATTTCTTGATACTTATGGCCCCACTAGAATAGTTACTCTCAAACTTACTGGAGGATCATTTTGATAGTACATCACAAATTGTTGTATATGTATCAACAATCTATGAAGCACATCTAATAAGCTCAAATACATAATCTTTTAGTGGTTTTAAGAAGCCAAGAATACTCAAATTATACTTTGCACATGATTTTCAAGTATTTATGTTAATTTTAAGCAACTTAGATGTACTTGTAATACGTACGTTTATAACCACCAATCTTGTTTATACCTACCCAATTTATTTCTAACAGTTAAATCTAGGTTAGTTACAAAATCCAAGACATCAGACTAAAACAGTCAAAATTTTATTTTCTTTGCCAAAGAAATTTTAAAAAATCCAAAATTGCTGCACTTAAGACTCAGGAAGCCTTAGGTATTACATTTCAAGTACCAAAAATATAATCCTGATTGGTTAGCAGTATGACAAATTATGTTAGCAGTTCTGAAAATACACTTATTTTATCTTACCAACATATTTAACTTATTTGTGAAGGATTTACTTAGATCACATGAACTAAAAGGGATTTGGCTTTGTTTTCTAAATTAATTTGCTACTATTTAAACATTATACAAACATAAGTATCCAGACACAACGGATAATACACACATGCACACAAACATAAAAATATGATTGTGTTCCTTTAATTTAGAATTATTAAAGAGTTAGAATGTTAATCTGATTTCCCTTTTCATAACCTTAAGCAATTCCTAACCCTATAATTGCATTTTCAGTGATAAGAGTCTCAGTGAAAAGGCAAGAAATGTACGTTTTAATGGTGCAGAGCCCTCTGTGCCCAACCAACCTGTGCTCCTACTATGTGAAGCCTTTCTTTCCTCCCTTAAATTTATCATGACTTTAGTCATTTTTGAAAGAACTTGCTCTGTGTTTGGGATCATTTTTTATTATACCAAAATGTAGGTATGGCCAGTTTAAAGTTTATACTTTTTAGCCTTTGCTTTATTGCACAGGATCTCTAGTTTAGTGTGAAAATACACATGATAAAACAATTTAGGAACATTAAATGTTTTCCACTGAGGAAACACAAAGCGCAACTGTTATCAGGTAGCTTGCTTCTAAAAAGTGGCTTGCCAACTATTATGGTTTGTGTCTGGGTGTCCCCCGCAAAGGCTCATGCAGTCATGGAGGGGCTGACTTTTTGGAGGTGGCTGAATCTAGAGTTTGTGATTGGTTCATTATCTAGTGCTGGGATTGAGGATATGAGTGCTACACTTACCCTAGGGCAGGTAGCCTAAATACAGTATAAAGGAGAAAAGAGGTTGCTCCTCCCTTTTGATCAGTGCTTTGTCCCTTTGCCATGCCACACTGCCTTGGAGCCAGCAGATTATGGACTGAAACCTCTACAAACTGTGAGCTAAATGAACCTTTCCTCCCTTAATTTTGGGCACCAGATATTTTGTCTTTTCAACGAGAGAAAAGAAACCCAGACACCAACCAAAGGTTACGAGGTTCAAGGTTGCTTGCCTCTCCTGGAGTTGGATTCCAGGTTCTCATCTTAAACAAAGAATTGAATCAAATGAGCAAACAGCAGTGCCAAAGTTTATTTGAGAAAGTGGAAGTGAAGATTGGAAGAGAAACTGGCTCTGTAAAACCAGTTTGGGCAAAGTAAACAGCAAAGGAGGGTAACAGCAAACATAAAAGTATACACTGCATCTGGGAAACACAGGATGTGCTGTTGAGGAAAGCTACCTTAGCACGGCCTCCTCACAACTGTCTTTAATTTATAGTATGCAAATCTCTAGGAAACCCAGGAAAACATCTACATCTGGGTCCTGAGAGGAAATGTTTGGACCCCGTGCCTCAGATGAACATCAGGTCTAGGCCATCCTACTGAAAATTTGCTTAGTTCTCAAGATAAATCCATGTGCAGGGCTTTGGAAACTGTTCTGTGAATGTGCCCAGAATCTTGTGGTAACAGGTAATGGATTCATCCAACTTTCGCCATACCCTAATTTCCTATCTCAAAACCATCCCTGGTCAGATTTTTCCATTTTTAATAAGTACTTGATAGGTCAGGGGTCCTAGCTTTAGTAGAAATATAAGATAAAATGGAATTAGAAACTTACAGGAAGAAAACCTTTAATTACAAGTAAGAAAAAAATGATAAAAGACTTAAACTTGAGAAGCTGAAAAAAATTAAGTTGCTGAGTTGTCCAGACTGGGTTTGAACTTGTAATTTTTCTACCTCATATTTCCTGAGTGCTGCAATTATGTATGTTTTAGGTCTATGTGTTCTATGATGGGTTTTCCATAAATTCTTATTATTTCCTGAAATTTCTTGTCTTCTAACTTTCTGGAATCACAATTACTCTTGAAATCCTAAAAGCTCTAGTATTTTTTAAATAGCTTTTTAAAGCTCTTTGTTGTGTACTCTTGATTGAAATAAATTGAATGATACAAAATTTAAAAACTCTTTATCCATTATTAGATATTCTGTGTAAAGAACTGCAGAAATAATGCTACATTTTTATTTTTATCTTCTTCAAGATAAGATTGTTCTTAGCACCCAGTCAGCCCAGGGACATACTATCTTTAAAAGGAAAAGCTAATCTGAACTGCCTTTTACTCTTTGGGAGTGTTAATGTATTTCTGCTTAGCTTGAGGGCTTTTTTGGTTTTACCTGCTGGTTTTATGAAAGGTTGAGGGGGGCAGAAGGGTGTACTGGGGACAGAACCCAGGGCCCTTAAGCTGGTACTCTACTAATGAGCCCCTCCTGACCACTCATCCTATTTCCTTTAGTGTATCCTGCAGTCATGTTACTTGGAAGCCTGAGCTGGTTACCTGAGTGTCATGTCATTGGTGGCCTCTTAATTCTAATTTTTGTCTCCTAGACCCTTGAATTTACCTCATGTTCATTGTTAACCAATGTTAGATGTGCACTTTTGGTGTTTGGTATCTTTGCTATGATAGCAGGCTGCCTGTTGGAATCTCCTGCTCCAATTATTGACTTATAGGCTGCCAGGTTGAACTGGCAAATGCTGTCAGACAGAAGAACCCCCTCACCATCAGGATCACCTCCTTCACTTTTTTTGGAATCTGGACACTTTGGTGGTCATGGCCTATACTGGTGCTCAGTGCCTAAATATATGCACTTTTAAATGTTTTAGTATTTCTACTTCATTTTTCCTTCTTTGAAAATGGGAGACTTGGTCTATCCCAAGCAAGTGTAACACAGCAAGAAGCAGAACTGTGTACCACATTCTTCTGGAGAATTTAAAAACCATTGACTACTGTGATATTATCATAATATCATTTTAGAAAAGATTATGTTTAGATTTGGGATATAAAGAGAAAGCCAGATCAATTTGACACTTGTATTGAAATATACATTGGTTTTTAACGCATTAGAAAGATTTTTCAGCTGGACATAGTGGTGCATGCCTATAATCCCAGCTCCTCAGAGGCAGAGGCAGGCAGATCACTTCAAGTTTAAGATCAGCCTGGGCCTCAAAGTAAGTTCAAGGCCAACTTGAACTACATAGTCAGACCTTGTCTCAAAAAAAATGCTTTTCATTAAAACAGGTGATTTAAGTCCTTTAGAAAATAAAACCTGATTTTGTAATTAAACTTTTTTTATTGTTTTGAAATGAGCTTTACAAGCAGGCATTCCTGTTATTTTTCTGGCTACTCTTAGTACTATGAGATTTTAGAAATCTCCTTAATAGGAGACTATGATTTAAATAAATAAACAAACCTATACAGGTCTGTGAAAATTTTGGAGAACCACATGACTTGCTTTTTTTTTCAAATCAGGTGTTCAAAGAAACACTCATTTTTAAAAGATGATTTGCTGACATTTCATATCTTGAATCCAAGGTGCTGATTCATGCAGTTTCAAGTTCAGGGAATTGTTTAAAGTTATAGCTTCCCAGGAAATAATCATGTTGATGTCAGAGAAAGTTTGTAGAGCTATGAAAAATTGTAATTACATACTCTGCTGGTATATACCGCAGCCTGATAGATAAGGGACAGATTTAACAATGGTACCGACAGCTGAGCTTTTATCGATCTTTTGTTTTTAAAGCTAGCAATGATGTATCTTGGGCTATAACTTCAATTCAAACCCAATAAATAAGAAATTGCTGGGTTGAGAATAAGATACAGAGCCAATAGTTTAGAAAATGTGATCAGCTTTGTAAAGCTACCAAACCAAAAGCCCTCACCAGTAGAATGAATAAATTATTGAGGTAATCTTGTCAGGCAATGTGCTTACAATAAACTTTACAAAACTCCGTGATAAAATGAAAAACTAGTCAATATAGTGTGAAGTTATATGATTAAGCTATATACTGCAGTGATCAAAAATACAATCTTGGGACAATTTCTGAATAGTTCCTCAAATCTAATAATAACTTAAAAGTATTTTATAATATCAAATTTGTATCTCATCTATTGTAAGGTGCATAAAAAAAAAACATTTTTCCATCATTCAATCCAGTGCATGGTGTGTTTTTGCTATGGTCTGAATTCTTAGATTTAAACCTGATCACTAATGTGATGCTACTAGAAGGTAGGGGTACTTTGGGAGGTGATCAGATGATGAAGGCAGAACCCTCATGAGAGGGATTAGTCTCTTTATAGAAAGGAACCCATAGGGCTTCCCTGACTTTTATGTGAGGCTGTATACAAGGAGGGCACCAAATCAGCTGTGCTTTGATTTTGGACATCTCAGCGTCTAGAATAGAAATAAATTTCTATTGTTTATAAGCTTGCACAGCCTGTGGCATTTTATTATAGCAGCCCAAATGAACTAGACCAATGTCTCTTTTGTGATTCTTTTGAAAGACAATGTGAAATAAATCTTATCTTATTCATGGAGTAAAACATCAACACTTAAGAATAAGAAGGAAAGTACTGCAAATATATACTAATAAAAAAAGAATAAGAAGGAAGGTTTCAGTTGCTCGTTCTTAACCCTGTAATTTTATTGAGTTGATTATCTTGCAGGATCTTTTTTAAGTTCAAAAAGTTTTGTTATTAAAAATATTGACTAACGTGCACAAAAAAGCACATAACAGAGATATATATCACCTACAGACTGCAACATAATTATTCATGATTATTTTCTTTAGGCTTATTTTACTTTAAGAAATGAAGCATACAATTAAAGTTTATTCTTTTCTTTTTTCATTGTTTTCCTTTCCTGATTAGAACCTGTTTAAGATAGTAACCATCAGTTCCATGTAAAATTATATAAACATATGTGTTTTATATATTTTATTGTTTAAGAAGTATATTTTTATACTTTTACTATAGTCAGGTGTCTATTTAATATGTAATATTTTGCATAACTTAACATTATATATAAGATACAATGATATGTAAACTTATGTTTCTGGAATTTAGAGATTGATTTATGTAGAGGTAGATGCTTCATTATTTTATCATCATGTCAGATTAAATATATGAATGAATCTGTAGTTTTTGCCTTTCACTAAGCATGCATTAGTCTTTCAGATTTTTTCACTGTTTCAAATATTATGCAATGAGTATACTTATACATTTGTAGTATAAATTTCCTTATGCATGTTAGCAAGAATACATGTAGGAAATTAATTGGAAATTGACAGCTTCTTCTTTAAACTGTTGTGTAAATTTATTCTCACCTTACTATGAGTGGTTTCTCATTTCCCCCTATACTCACAAATGCATGGCACTGTGAGATTTTAAAACAAAAACAACTTTTAAGATATCTATCCCTGTGCCTATCAAGCAGAGTGCTATTTTTAAGCATAAGAATTGGAAGAAACGAAGTCATACTTTCTTCACTAAGGACTGAGGAAAAAGCCACTCCTTTCCCCAAGAACACTTCTCTTCTGCTTGAGAAAGTAACACCTCATCTCCTGTTGTCAGACAAGTGGCAAGGCATTTCTGGCCTTCATTTTCTGTGGCAGTTTAATTTCTCTATGTAGTCATAATAAACACTTTCTCCAGGAAAATACAGTGTACAGCCAGTACTTTTCTTCACTTGCAGTTTGTGACAGTAGTCCAAAGAAATTTCCCTTAATGAACCTATTCCATCTAAAAAATGATAAAGGTTATGGTTTTCTTTTGAAACTTATTAAAGCTTCTGATAAGTCCTTCAATGAAAAAACTAATTTTACTTGACCTATCATTTTTTAAAATTAAAAAAAAAAAACACTAACCTCTACTAATAGGAACACAGTAGAGGTTACTAATCTAAACCAATCCTCTTTGGATGGAATTAACACAGAGTTGAACATTAGAAACACAAGTCTACACTCAGACTTTCTATTTGCTTGATTATTTTAGGCAAGCTATTGGTCATTTATGAATCTCAGTTCTCTGATCTATAAAATGAACATGAAGTCCTTACAAGTTATGGGAACTTACAAAATAGACCACACAAAGTACCTGGCATAACCTGGCACACAGTAGGTCTTTATTACATAAAGAATTAGTCCCTTTCTTGAGATAACCTCATGTTTTACTCTCTGTATCAGTCAATGTTTTACTAGAGAAAGAGATATAACACAAGATATATAAATGTATAAGAAATTACAAGATCGGCTTACGATGGTCAGCCACAGAGTCATGAGGAAATGTGCAGAGGGTGTGCCTGAAGGGTTTGGTCCAAGGTCTGGAGCTCCCAGCAGTGTCCTATGAAAGTCTGTATCAGGAGGCCAGTGGGTTTGTGATGGAAGGCTGGAGAATCTGAAGTAGAAGCGGAAGAGTCTGGAGATGACAACCAAGCTGAAGACAAAGACTAGAGCTCCTCCCAACAGCAGCAAATCCTTCCTCTTTTCTCCTTTATAATGTACACGTGGACAAGCTGCCCTAGGGTGGGTCCTTTATACCCAAGGGTATAGAATTGCTGAGCCAACTTAGTTAAGCTTCTGAGGTTCTCCAGTTGACACAATCTACCATTACACTCTCCATAGTGCAAAGTTGTCTTTTCATTCTCTAAAGGCCTCCTCCAGTCCTTGCTGGGTAGGTACAGACTCTCTGCTCTAAGTATGCTAGGAATAGAAAATTCTGATGGCTCACGATTGTATAGACGTGAGTCACGAAAGCCTTTATGTTTTCAACCCATCTTATGAGGACAGTTCCCATACTTTCTTGACTACGACTTAGCTTCTAAAGGTTTTCTCTTAATTTTTTATAATTTGCTAGATCCGCATCAATAGGACTGCATGAAATATTTGATAATTATTCATGCCATATTTTCTCATAGCCTTATATAAGCATCAGGCTAAAAGATCTCACTCAATTCTTTCCCACTCCTATAACGTTAGAAGAGACACTGAAGTTCCAACTACTTAAATGAGAACACTTATATAAGGAAAGGACTGTATGCTGTAACAGTCCAACCTGCCTATGATGTAGCGTGTTGCACAGGCCTTTGACTCAGACAGTCTAGATTCACACATCACCTTTTACGTGTCATCCTGGATAAGCTGAAATCCCACATTCTCAATTTCCTTACCTGGAAGAAAGAAATGAGAAAGTATGGTCTTTGCTCCAGTTTGTGCTGGGATGAGACGCTGCAAAATGAGAGAGCCAGAAAATGCTCCAGATGTCTTTGTTATTCTGTTAGAGATGCTGAGCTTGGCCACTCCTGCTTCTGCCCCACACTCCGTTGAATTACTATTGCTTTCAGAGTCTTATCGACAAGTTCGGTATCTATAATGCGAATCGAAAGAACAAATCTGACAAGGGTCTTGGGTAGAATTGATGTTGTGTTTAAGTTAGAAATGCATTGTAGTAATTATCATAAAATTAATCCTCATTTTACAGTTTATTCCTCAGAGAACAGTAGGTGGAAGATTGTATGGATATTTAGATGATAAGATTGACTATCAGAGCACAGTATTGCCATGTGTAAAACAACCAACATTTATTGAGCAGCTGCTATGTGCTAGGTACCAGGCTAGGAATTTTATTAGATTAGAATATTTGCTTGAATTATTTTTCTAGAAAATAAAATAGGAAAAAAGAATTCCCCCAACACAAGTGCTATGATAGAATAGGAGAGAGGTCTTAAATTCTACTGCTACCACATCTTATTATCTATTGAGTATTCATTATTTGACATATTCATATTGATATATTGTGACAAACAGCTTGCATGCTTTGTTACATTATGTAGCACAATTTGAAGGTTTACAGGTAAGGAACCTCAAGACCAAAAGGTTGAACAGCTGCCCAGTATGTTGGTAGCAAATATTGTAGCCAGCATTTGAACCTGTCCTCTCTGACACCACAGCCATAAACCAGGGGAATGGCGAGAGTTGCACTAGGAGGGCAGCCGTGATCTTCATGCTTTTTTCACCTGATTTTGTTTTGAACACCCCAACTCAAGAAGTTGGCAAGTAGATTGTATTTACTATGTCAGTTCAAAGATATATCCTTTCCTCCATATATAACCTTCCAAATTAGTATGTGATTGAATGTCCTTCCTAAAATCACTATTGGTATAAAAAGTACTTATGCATCTAGATCTGTAGCATCAAAAGAAATTTACTAGTTCATTTAACCCTCATATTAACCCTTAGTGAAGTACAGTACCTTTATCCCATGTATTGAAATGTAGAAACTTGGACACAAGGCTGCCAAAGCATTTGTCCAAGCACAAACAGCTACTAAGTGTTCAACTGGACCTTATACTAATTAGAACCTTCCTGGATCTCCCAAATATAGCTGGGTGCTTACAGTAAACATTAATTAATTTAAAAATTAATTTTTTAATCTTAATTTTTATTAGTACATATTTGCAGTACAAAATTATTCCATTCATGGGGGAGGCTGGTACATATACACAATGTTAATTTTGTATAAATTAACATTTACCTATGTGTAGTAGCAAATTATTAGTGTAACAAGTTGTATGTTAAATTGATGTTAAATTTGCTCACTTTCATTCTTTCTCTCTGTCTCTCTCTCTCTCTCTTTTTTTTTTTTTGTGGGACTGGATATTGAAACCAGAGGCTTTCACAGTGACTTACAGCTTTTTAAATGTCCTTTCATTTTTATTTTGAGAGATAGACTTGCTAATTCCCTAAAATATTCAGGTTGAGCGCCATCTTGGGATCCTCCTGCTTCAACCTCCTAGTGTGCTGAGATTGCAGGCATGCACCACCATGGCTGACTTCCATTTCTGATTAATATCCCCTTTCCTGCAAAGTGCTACCACTATGTCATCTTAACACTGGAAGAGTGACAACAGCATGAAATACATTGACTCAGAAGATACATCTGGGAATTCACTTCCTCTGCATCCACAGTGCCACGGAAAATGTTCTGTCTTTGCCAGTGATTAATTTATAATAACTGGGTTCATTGTCATTCCTCTCTTTAGATTTTATACTGTGGAAAACCAATGGAGTGAATATTGTACTCAAAAAGATTCAGAACAACCTTCAGAAGGTTTGGAGCACAAATCTTAAAGACTCACCAGAGGATTTCCCAGGGTGATAAATGTCAAAACTCAACATCTGTTAATGAGAACAAAAGGAAGGTTATAGTTGATTATAAGGTCTTCGATGCCTCTTCTTTTGTTGTCAGAAAATTCCTGACTTTATGCAATAGGCCAAGAGGATAAGACACAGTCAGAATATGAGAGATATTTTTATTCAATAAATACTATTGAGATGCCTGTTTCTATGAAATCTGTTATGTACAGGAATGTTCATCAGTTGACACAATTTGAGATAATGCTCTGGACCATAAATATTTTTTGTTCTACTTTTAGTTTTAAAAAATTTTATTTTTATTAGTACATGTTTGCTATACCTAATGATCACATTCTTCATGGAGAGTTAGTGCATCCATATAACACATCAGTTTTTATGCTCCCCTCTGCCATTTTTTTATGGACCATAAATATTTGTGGATCTATAACAGGCCAAGTAATTCTTCTGAGTCCATTGTGACCTATTTCCACTTTTGTAGATCTCTATGAACAAAAGTAATAATACCAGTCACAAGAAAATATTTATATTTCTAAATATGATTAAATGTCCTTTTTATTAATACTGCACAGATTTCTTTGAAAATATTTTATGTTCACTGCAGGCATGCATATTGCTTTGGCTTTTCAAATTGTAACACAAGTACCTAAAACTTAATGGTTTTAAAATTATGCCTACTTATTGAGTTCATGGGTTGGCAACTTGGCGATTTTGGCTAGCTCTCAGTGGGTAGTTCTCCTTGTCTCATCTGGGCTTGCTTACACTATCATGGTCTGCTATCGAGTTGGCCAGAGACTGGCTCATCCTTATTCCATACAGACTTTACAGGGATAAGAAAGGCCTATGTGGAGATCACTCCTGGCATTCCTACAACAAAAGACAGGTTAAGAAGGGAAATACTAGACAGACTTATTTAATCAGAGTTTTGTATGACACAGGAACCTTGACATTGAAGGTTCAAAAACCTAGAGGAAACTGTCCATTTCTATGCTTAAGGTCAATGAAACATGGACAGCCATTGTGGAAATGTGATTAAATAAAGAATATGAGCTGATACTAACAGACTGAGATGGGAAATCCATCAAGACCCATCCGTTCAGTTTCTTCTTGGTCACTCTGTGTGGCATTCCTTCCTCCCAAATATAGGGCAAGACTCGTTCTAAAATAAGCACCTTATGATCTACTACCAGATAAGGCAGACTGGAGAATATCTTCATGCTCAAGTCTTACAAATAGCGATGGGGAAAAATAAGTGTATTTCTAGGTTATTCAGGTGGTCTGCAGAAACAAATTCTGACTCTGTGTGTGTGTATGTGTGTGTGTGTGTGTATGTATGTGTATGTGTGTATGTATGTGTGTGGCTTGAACCCAGGGCCTTCAAGCTTAGTTACCTATTGAGCATTTGTAGAACCCAGTGAGGAGTCATGATTGTTAGCAAAAGTCATTTTTAAATCCCCAACTGCCTCAGAAGAAGACACAAATTATGGTTTTGATGAGTAACAGGCTAAGGGCCCAGGACTTTGTTTGTCCTTTGTCCCTATGGTAGTCTGTGACTATGTCATGACTATGTCATATTTACTCAGTAATGATTCATATGGCATCCTTATTGCAGTGACTGACAAAGTGAGTGCTCAGTAAGAGTTCATAGCTAATAATAAAACTATCTGTACCCCTAAACCTGACTAAAAGCATAATCAGTAAAATACCAGAAAGAAAACATTAGCCCTCATATGCTTCCTGGGCAAATGACATCTGTTTGTGTCACTGGAGATTGTCTCCTAACTTGTTACAATTACCCCTGGTTGCTCAGTTTTAAAAATCTGCTTTCTTTTCCCCTTCCCACTTACAAAAACACCTTATTATTTTGTCTGGGTCTAATTATTATGGATTGTCACCCTGTTTTCTGTTGTTGGCACAATCAATTCTTAGTGAACAAAGATACTAACTTCCAACTATGACTTTATCTAAAAAATCATTAGTTTAATGATCATTACAGTTTGTTTCCTTTCTTTATGCCAACATCATTCTTCACCAAACCATTGCTTTGGGTGACTTAGAAAAATCAATTCCAGGGAGAAAACATGTGGTCTTTGGGAAAACAGAGTAATGGTGGAAGGTGCCCAAAGCAAGGGCTTCTGATTACCGATATGCTAGTGCCTTGGGATTGGAAACAAATTATTCAGTCAATGGCTGCCTTATCAGTTTGTTTGTAAATTGAGGCTATTTGAGTCACAGGGCATTTCAGAGCTTTAGCTTCCTCCTAATGTGCTTGTGGGACTTGGATAAAAGATGCTAATAGCATTACCAGAGAGGCCAGGGCATTTGCGCCATCACCTACTGACTTTTGCTAATGTAGGCCAACAATCTGGAGAATTCACTTGCAGAAAAAATCCATTTCCTGTATCCAGCCTACCTTGCTTAGAGGAAACCTCTGTGAAAATTCCTACTTCATACCAGCAGTCCTTTGAAAAACACTTGCTATTTGGAGATGGATAGATGAAAACCAGGGTAGTCATCTATTTACGCATGATAATGAATAAACAGCATCATTATTACATAGTCCTAGAGACTGCTTATAAGAAATAAAATTGCTTCACCAACAGCAGCCCAAAGCTTGGATTTTGTAAGTGCAGTATCTTAGTTCTAAGGGTACCTTGTACCTGCAGCTGTACTGCTAGCAGCTGCCCTGATCAGCATTGTAGCTTCCAGGCAAAGATAACTAATGAGCTCATGGACTATGATGTTAAATTGGAATATACTATGGGCATAAAATATACCCTGGACTTTTTAGAAATAATGCAAAAATAAAATGACAAATGAACCTCATTGATGTTTCTCATGTTGGTATTGAAATGATGCTATTTTTAATAGATTGAGTAAAAATTTTATATGTCAAAGAATTGTTTTTACTTTTTTAAAAATGTGGCTTCCAGAAAATTTAAAATTACATGTTTGGTTTGCATTTGTGGCCATTGTTTTCTTTCTGCTGGACAGTGCTTGGCTAGCACTTCATTTTTAAAAGTGAGGCCCCTATACTAGGGGCCTCAGCATCCTCTGAGAGGTTATTAGAAATGGAAGACTTCAGGCCTTCTCCTAGACCAACTGAATCAGAATCTTCATTTTAACGGGATCCCCTCTTGGTTCATTTGTACATGAATGTTTGCAAATCACTGGGGCAGAATACAGTAGGGCTAGAGCAAACTGAGACGAGGGGCCTTATGCAGAGTTTTGGGTACACTTTCTTCACCTGCAGTGCCATTCTGACTGTGCTGCTTCCTGTCTGCATAGATCTTCCATAAAACCTGTGCATAATTTTATAATGGAAAAAATTTGACTCAAGTAGAAGGCAACTCACCTTATGGTCAGCTTTTACAAATAATATTCTGAAAGCAGTCATTTTCTGTTGCTGATTTTGGCTCCCTTTTTGGGGATTGTCCTGCTTAATGATAATCCAAAAAGGTCAGGACGTGGGTCTCCTTGCTCCCCACACTTCCTGTTTCATCTGTGAGTCTCAACTCTGCAGTCCGAGAGGCCTCCCTGGCCACACTTTCCCTTGCCTTTCCTCCAGACTGTTCCTTCAAGCCCACTAACCTATCTTACCTTCACAGTGATTCTCCCTTGCTGGAATTCTTATTATTTCCTTAAGTGCTTGTTTTCCATCTTCCTTATCCACTAGAAGAAAAGTTTGATGTTGGTTAAGAATTCTCTGGTCCACCTCTGCAGTGACTTCTGATCTGTCGAGATTTGATTCATAGGTTAAGGACGTAGTCCCCATAAACTTCTTTCACTGCAGACGCTGTCTGTGAGGTTCAGAGTCAACAGGCCACCTTACTTCTGATCAGCTGGCCATAAATTCACGGATTCCTCCCACTTTCTAAGGCTTCACACTTTGCTAAGATGATTTACATAATTCAGAAAAGCAATGCACTAACTGTTGCAGTTTTATTAAAGCAAAATATTACAGATTAGAACTATCTGAAAGAGCAGCAGTCTTAACAAGGTCCAAATACAAAGCTTCAGTATCTTCAGGGACATATTCCACACATCCCTGCCCCACTTCCTGTCACATCCATGTGGGCTCCCAAGTTTTCATATACTGCTTTTATTTGGAGCATGATGAATTGAAGCCGATGGCATTGAACTCAGTTTTTAGCTCTTTTCTCCACAAAGATTGGCTGACATCACATGGCTCAAAGTCCCGATCCTATAGTTATCTGTCCTGAGTCATAATCAGTGTAAACTCTCTCGGGGTCCACCACAAGTCACCTGGTTAACATAGAGTCAGGCATGGTCTAAGGGGGCTCAGCATGCCTGTGATGGATAAATGATACTCCTATCACTTGTGAAACTGTAGGGGCTTAAATATCCCTCATAAACTAGGGATAACAATAGTCAGAGGGGCCAGGGATATAGCTCAGTGGCATAAGCATCTGCCTAGCATATGCAAGGTCATGAGTTTGATTCCTGGTACCCATCCCCACCAAAAAAATAAAAAATAGATTTTTTATTATACAGGAGCCTCTCCATTCCCTGTGCCTATAGTTGCACTTGACAGATAGGAAGTATTCTTTATTCTTTAAATATTTGGATAAATGAGTCCTTCTTGCCTAGCACAGTACTTTACTCTGAGTGCTTAATTAAAAAAAATGTTAGTAGAATGATTATGCTTTGAAGTCTTACAGATAAACACACTACTTATAGTCTAAACAGGAATTCAACTTTCTTAGCCAGTATACTTCTAATGCTTTACAGCAATGGTGCATTGTTAAACAAAATTAATTATAATAATGGAGGTTAAGTACATAAATCTTTCACTACTACTTCTAATGCAAGTACCATGTTAATGGGAAGAAGTCAAGTCTATAAAATGACTGCAAAATGGTATTTGAACCTTTTTCTCTTATAATTAATTATTGACAGTTATGTTCATTACACACATTCCAGGAGAAAAGCAGCATCAGTTATTAATATTTCAAGAAAACTCCCATATATTAATTTTTTATGAATTTCTTGTTCTCAAAAGCAACATTGGTCTGTCAAGAAATGGCTGTTACATTCTTTTTTTCTCCAGATTATTAGCTGCAATAGTTAAAATGTTGCCTCTGTGAGCAGAAGCAGGGAGAAGGAAAAAAACCCTAGGTTTTGAGTTTAAATAAGATTAAACCAGGCATGATATTGAATCTGTGGCCTCGTATAGATTCAGAAGCCTCGATCATTTCTGTGAAAGTGAAGGTCATCTGCAGAAAATGAGCGGGGATTTGAAATGGGGTGAGGGCAGGTTGTGTAGTGAGTCACGGGTTTGTGGTTTGGGGAACAGCTCCCTTCTGCTTCTATGTCTAGGTCAAAGTCATTATGAAAAAATTCAGGAAAAATACATGAGCCGAGTCCCTTCATATTCATAAATTTCAAGCCCTGCTCTTGTACCTGTTAACTGAGTGATTTGAGGTGCATTGTCTAAGCTCCTGACATTGGCTCCCTCATCTGTAAAATGGGAGGAAGTAATTCCTATCTGAAAATGTCAGTGTCTTAGACAGCTTTCTGTTTCTGTAACAAATGTCTTGTGAACACGATGAGGTTTATTTTCACTAATTGTGCAGAGGTTTTAGGCTATGGTGACTTGGCCATGTTGCTTTTGGCCCATGGCAAGGCAGCGTGTCATGCTGGGGACTGCATGGTAAAGCCACCTGCTCACTTCAGGACAGCCAGCAGAGGAAGACAGAGCAGAACACCCAGCATCTTCAGATCCCCTTTGAAAGCATTCCCCCAGAGATCTAAAACCACTCACTATGTCCCATCTCTTAAAGGTTCTACCTCCATGGAGTGGCACCTGAGGACCAAGTCTTTTACACAGGCACAGGGGACATTTCAGGTCTTAACTGTAGCAGACACCTGCCGGAGAGGGGTGCAGTGAGCAGAAAGTAGGGCATGCATATAAATGCCCATAGCACGAGGTACGAAGCTGCCACCCATAAACACCAGCTGTCTCCTTTAATTTTCTTGAGTCACTTCATTTTCACTTGGAGATTTTGTTTGATGAACAACTTTCTAGAACACATGGTTTCAAACCTTTTTTCTTTATCATGTCTCTCTACAGCTCTCCACTCTCCACCCAACCTAGCATGAAATGCTCATGTTTACCTGTTTTGGGGGTTCTTTATTTTCTTGTGAATGTTTCCATGTTGCTTAAAACTTACATTAAGTCAAGTTCATGCTGTTCCTCTATTAGTCTCTTTCTTGTTATAGGGATTTTAGCTGTGCATGTAGAAGGGAATGGATACCTATTTTCCTCATCTACCACAGACTGAAGTGGGAGTGTCAAACGTACACATGCAGATACATGCAAAAAACCTCAGAATTGAGTATGCAGTTTATGTAATTGTCAGTAGCACGCATGAGAATAGAAGGACTGAGACCAGCTAACCTCAAGGAAATGAAGACACTGTGGCATGGGTAGGAGGAAAAGAAGGAAGAGTTAGCAGTTCCAGATAGTACTCGACAGAGAAATCCCAGTCATAGTGGTTATGAAAGGTAGAGACAGTGTGGTTTAGCTGAGGAAGTGTGGAAACAAGAATTTTGTGAAGAGGGAGCAAAGTATGGGTGTTAGCCTGTGTGCTTAGGTCAGGTTCCCAGGGAAAGAATATCAGGTGAGTTTGTAGCCTAGACCCAGAATGCCATCAGGAGAATATACGTTATTCGTGGAAGACTCAGACTACAAGAAGAAGGCAAGTGCCCCTTCAGTCCCTTCAGTAAGGGTATTTTCTTATTGATGGTGTTAGTAGAGTATGGGGTAGGAAACACAGACCTGAGAATTGTTACTACAGCTCAGGCTCAAGGGGAGACTTAGGTTCAAAGAAAATAATCAATGCTTAGTATATTGGTCAGCCTTCTGTTGCTGGAACAAAATGCTTGACACACACATAACCTAAAGGAGAAATGGCTTATGTATATCACAGTTTCAAAAGTTTCTGTCCATAGGTGGCTGGTTCTGATGCTGGGGTGTGAGAGAATGTCACACTGCAGGGGTGTGAGAAGCACAGCTGCCCACCTCATGACAACTAAAAGCAGAGCACAGAGGAAGAAGGGGAAGGGACCAGAGACCAGATGTAGACCCCAGGGCCTACCCAGATGCATCCAGAAGTGCCTTTTACTAACTTCCTAGGTGTCTCTTTTTTTAATTTTTATTTTTCATTAGTACTGTACAAGTTTGCATTACATAATGATCACATACTGTCTTGGTTACGTTTCCCTCATTGCTGAGACAAAACACCTGACACCCAAAATTAGGGAAGGAAAGGTTTATTTAGCTTACAGTTTTTGGAGGTTTCAGTCCATAATCGCTGGCTCCAAGGCAGGGTGGCATGGCATTGGGGCAACACTTCAAGGCAGCAGCCCAGCAAAAGTAGTCAGAGTAAAAGGGGGAAGAGCAAGCCTCCTTTTCTCCCTTATATTGTACACAGACCTCCTGCTACTTCGCGGCAGGTGTAGCATTCACAGATATCCTTGCATTCCTTTGCACAGGAAGAGGATATTTACAAAGCAAGAACCCTAGTTCCCTGCTGAGCTCAGTTAAACTTCTGACCTTCTCAAATTGACACAATGAACAGGTAACTCCTTGTGTTCTACATCCCAGGATGAAGAGCCACTGAGTTACTTAATTAAGCTTCTAGACTTCTCAAGTCGACACAACGTATAAACCCTAACACATACTTTGTTGGGGGTTGGTACATGTATGTGACATATCTTAATTCTCTTCTCATCCCCTCCTTCCTCTGGCTTCTCTTTCCCTTCATCTCTTGCAAAGAACCTTTCCATCTCTTTCTCATGTGCAAAAGATCTATCTCTCTACTTTCTATTATCTATCTTTATTTTGCTCTTTATTTATATTTTGGATTTTGCATACAAGAGAAACCATGTAATTATTAAGCTTGTGTGTCTGATTTATTTTATTTAATATTATGGTCTCAAAGTACATCAGTTTTCCTACAAATGATTTAAGTTTATCCTTCTTTATGACAGAGTAGTACTCTATTGTTTGCAAATCACACATTTTCTTTATCTATTTGCCTGTGGATAAGCATATAGGCTGCTTCCAAAATTTAGCAATTACAAATTGTGCTGCCATAAGCATTGGTAGGCATGTATCATTGTAATATGACATCTTTAACTCTTTTGAGAAGAAATTCAGAAGAGTTTAACTCTTTTGAGAAGAAATTCAGAAGAGTTACCTGGGTCAACTAGAGTTTCTATTTGTTATATTTTTGAGGAATCTGTTTATTGATTCTATAATGGCTGATTTATTGACCATTTTAGCTTCTTCCTCCAAGAAGTTTCTGTTCATTTCAGATATTCATTTGTTAATTAACTGTCACAGTCAGTTATTACCTTTGCCAGATCAGAATGAATATGCAGTCTGCACTCCACATGCAGCAGTTATGGTAAGTAATCTAATTTAACGTATGTGAAGGGTATGTAAATATACCATTTTCTATAAAGAATCTACACATTGGGATTGTGCTATCAAAAGGCACAGTGAGTGAAAGATGCGTGTGTGGAGTGATTGTACTGGTTCATCTTAAATCCCCCTCTGGCCATTGATTGCATTGGCAGTGGGGACAAAGGGTCTGACAGGCAAAAATGTTGGGTGGACTAGAAGAATAAATGATTCCTAGTTGCTTTTCATCCACAAACATCTCACGGTGTGATTTGATATTAGAGTGCTAGTCTGTTTTCTCTCCCAGCATCATTCTTGTTCTGACAAACCACTCATACTATATTCTCGTATTAACAGAAGTTATATTACTAAAGTAATAGCATATGTCACATGCAAGTAGTTTCCATTAAGGACATTTGTTTTCCTAGAGACAATCCTTGAAAAAATTGTGTATGACCATGGGAGCTACTGTCGGGTTGAAAGGAGAGATGTTGCTCTAAAGAGTAGAAAATAGGGGTCTGCACAGTCTGTGAGCAGTGCAGATCCATGACTTGCTCATAAATATCACTCTGGTGAGAATAATAAGTCTGCAATGTGGAGAAAATTTGTAACAAGCAAACAACAACAACAACAACAACAACAACAAAGAGCAGCGAATGGGTCCAACAGAACACTGGGCATATCAATTTCCAGGTGACTCTAAACTTTCATTTACTCACAGCTTTGTTGCAAATTCTAGGTAACTAATTTGTAAGTAAATAATAATAATGCACAATATTTCTCATATATACAGATACTAATAAATTCTAACCCGTAGATGGTCAGCTGACTCCTTTTCTCTCCCTGGATCTCCTTTTAAACTCATTTCGACATTCCTTGACTTCATATAAATGGGTACTTGTTCTTCAACTTTTCCTTTGAACTTGTAACATCTTAAGAATCTCTTTATTAATAATGGATTAAATAAAATCCTTAACATGTCTTCATTTTATATCTGTTTAAAAAGGTGAATCATAATTCTACCCTTTGTGAAATTTATCATTTTGCAAGGTGGTGACATGATATAGCTCAGTGATGGCAAACCTTTCAGAGCTTTCAGTGATTCAGATGACTGGCTGCAACACACATGGCCACAGGTTCGCCACCACTGATATATATGCCACAGGTTTGCCACCGCTAATACTTCCAGGCAGTAGTCCACACAGGGAGATTTTTGCAAGCTGACATAGCCACTTAGTTATCATTTCTCTTGTAAATATGTAGTTGCCCCTAATAATTAGATAGATGGGATTGCCTGTCTCCTCCCCAACAACCTTGCTACTAGAGAGCATTATATTGACAGTGAGTCTCTGAAAAAGCATGTTCTTTGCATAAATAATATTGATAAATAACAATAAGAAGGAAAAACCAGTTTCTGGGAGCTCATTGAAGTGCTCACTTGGTCAAGCATCTTGAAATGGAGTTCCCATTGAAGCAGATGTACAGTATCCTCATGGCAGCATCACATGGCATTCTGGTTGGATGAGGCCACCGAATTCTGAGTGAAGGATTGCAATATGATACAAAATAGGTCCTCCTTACCTGGATACTCTTCCAAAGCATCGAGATTCTGGGCTTGCCAAATCTTTCAGTGTTGTCCACTGAAGGCAGAAGTCCTGGTAAATGTCCTAATTCTCTGATCCTTAAAGCACTATTCATCACACCAAGAGTGTTCATGCTGTTACCCCTTTATGCTACTTATCAAAGTCATTGTTGCCAATTTGGATGAAAAAAGATATTCGAAACACTTTCCATGACTACCAGTGGAATGTGACTTTGTGGTTAAGGTCTTCCAAAGGTTGAAGGTCTGTCTGTAGGGTATGGAATAAAGTGACACACATACACAGATCACACTGCACTGATGTCCGGGAAGAATTGTAAAAAGTATATTTAATGAGAGGAATGTACTTGAGGACAATCTTGTGCTATCTTAATGTCACTATCAATCCTAGGAATTTTATTAAGCTATATAATCTGACTCAGTGGTCCTGGTTTAGGGTCTGAGATTCTGTAATTCTAACACACTCTCAGGTGGTGCTGATATTTCTGGTACCTGCATCACACTTTGATTAGCAAGACCTTAGACTACAAACCCAGAACTCTCTAAGGACAAAACAGTAAATATTTGGGGAGTTGTAGATGCTATGGTCTCTATCGTTTCTGCTCAACTCTGCTGTTACAGCATTTAAACTATGGGAGACACTATGCAAACAAATGGACAAAACTCTGTTCTAATATAATTTAAAAAATAGTAAAACAGGCAGAAGGCTGGATTTGGCCTTCAGGTCATTTGTTTGCCAATCCTTTGTTTAGAAACTTCATTCTGGCTGTGATGTGTAGATGGATTGAAACAATGTCGGGGAGCTGGGGAATGGAGACAGGTGGCAAGGTTACAAGGAAAGAACTTTAGTGAAAGCTAATCATTGCTTAGGCTAGGGCGGAGGGATAAGAAATAGGAAGTGAGAGGAGAGTTGATAGGACTTGACAGGAATAGAGAAAATATGCAGAGTTGACATCAATCTTGGATGATTTGAGGGACCTCGAGTAATAAAATAAAGCATGACTTTTTCTGGGCACATTTTGAGAGGATTCATTTTTGGTCTATTGCTTCTGGGATATGACAGCTTCTGTTACTGACATCCATCAGGATTTATGAAAGCCCAGACATTTTTATGCTCCTATTAATGATGCAAAATGGAAAATTTTTATATGAGCTTTTGGGTTTCAGGAAAAGAAAGAACCCCTCATCTTAATTATTTGTGTTAATCACATTCCCATCATTGGGATAAAATACCCAACACCTGCAAACTAGAGAAAGAAATGATTATTTAGTTCACAATTTCAGACACTTCAGTTCATGGTAGGTGAGCTGTAAGGCAGAAATGACATGGTGGAAGGACATGGCAGAGAAGAATTGTTTTACCAATGGTGAATTGGAACCAGAGAGAAAGATGGGAAGAGGTAGGGATGAGAATACACTGTCCCATGTCATGCCCCCAGGGACCTACATTACCCAAACAGGACAACAGCCTAGTAGCACATTCAACTATGACCTCATCACTGAATTAATTCACTGGTAAGTTTAGTGGCCTTACAATCTAATTAGCTTCCAGAAGTTCCACTTCTAAGACTTTGGAGGAAAATTTGAAATCTAAAATATAACATGCCACCCCTGCTCCCATGAAGGTTCATGTCTATCTCATTTTGCAAAATGGATTTAGTCCATCTCTAAGAGCAGCCAAAATCTTGATAATTCCAGCATTTCCCAAATGTCCAAGTTCAAAGTCTTCCTAGAGACTTGAAGGAAACAGTGAGCTACCATATAAATCAAAAGGAAAGCTAAATACTTCCAAAGTACAAATGGCACAATAAAAATTCTCATTCCAAAAGGGAGGATTAGGAGGATAGAAAGAAATCAGAAAAGAATAAAACTGGAAACCAGCAGGGAAAACATTAAATCCTCACCGTGTGGTAGTGAGATGTGAGCTCCAAAGGGCTTGGGCAGCCCCATCCCTAGGGTCTTACTGGTTGCATCCCACATCACCCCTTTCTTGGACTGGCTCTGCTTATTGTCTAGAGCTTTCCATGGCAGCAATTTTATGTTTCTGACACCTCCAACTTTCTGGCGTCTCCACTACAGCTTTGGTTCCACTCTTACAGCTTCATGCTCTCAGGGACTTCTGCCACAGACTATAACCCCATCACACATTTTTGTCTACCTCCTAGCCTTCTTCTAAAATTTGGGTAGACACTTGCATGACTGCTTTTGGATTTTGCGTGCACAAAAAACCATCATGCATGGATGATACTGAAGTTTGCTGCCAACAGAAGCAATATCCTGCCCGCTTTGACCTCTCTTGCAGTGGCTTCTGAATGTTTGGGTGACTGAACTAGGGGTTACATTTCCTGGGGGCATCCCTGAATGTGCAGGACACTTGAAGCAGTCTTTCAAAGGAGTTTACCCTTTAAACCTTGAGCCTTATGATGGTTGTGGTCTGGCCAATTCCTGAGGTATCCTTAAGACATCATTCCTAGTTTTCCAGTGAAAAGTATTTAGCTGCTTTTTGATGGCTCTATTTTTTTCAGCAACCACAGTTTCTTTGGTACCAATTTTTATAAGCACTTCCTGTCTAGGGCAACTCCAAAATGTTCACAACTTTTGACTTTGCTTTATATTTCTTATTCTCACTATAGCTCTAGCTAAAAGCAGCCAGCAGTACCCATGCCACAGTGTGACTATTATATTTACTTGGAATTTCTTCTGCCAAATTAATTACTTTGCCACACGTAATTCAGCCTCATGTAAAGTCATTGTACATGGACAAAACATGGAGAAGTTTATTTGCCATAATAACATACTTAAGGCCTCTAGTTTAGTTTCTAACAGAATCCTTATTCCATCTAAACCCTTATGAGCCTAGCCTCTACTATCTGCATGCTATCAGCATTCTGTTCTTCTGAGTTCTAATCAGTATTGCTCATCAAGCTTGGCTTACAGTACTTTAGCCCATATCTCCAAGCCTCCGTGTATTTC
Source organism: Dasyprocta punctata (assembly GCA_004363535.1). NCBI lineage: Eukaryota > Metazoa > Chordata > Mammalia > Rodentia > Dasyproctidae > Dasyprocta > Dasyprocta punctata. Next base: position 97,209 of record RJWM01002044.1, on the reverse strand, counting down.
TTTCCCAAACCATATCTAAACACTTTTGAACCACACAGTAAGGTATGGATGCAGCAATGAACCTATTTCTTTGGTACCAATTTTCCCTTTGGTCACTTTCTCATATGTTCCCGAAGACAAGCAAACATTTCTAAGAAATTTTAACGTGATAAATGAATGATATCTTGCAATAGAAGTAGTACACTATGCCAAATGTCATATGATCTCAACTGGTTCTTCTGTTTCTCACTGCTTTGATATATAAGTGCTTTGGATTATGAGAGGAATGAATTATTCTTGTAAATCAAGATTTTACTGTACTCAACTCTCACAAACAAGCGAAAAAGCTTTATTTAGTTTAGGTTTTTGTTTTGGTTACTTTTTTCTCGATGTAGAGGCAAAATACCTAACATCTACAATTAAGGAAGGAAAGGTTTATTTAGCTCACAGTTTGTGGAGGTTTCTATCCATAATCAGTTGGCTCTAAGGCAGAGTGGCATGGCACATGGATGATAGTTCAAGGCATCAGAAGATAGGAAAAACAGCAAGAGCGAAATAGTCGGGGGCAAGCTGCTTTTCTTCCCTTATATTCTAAGCAGGCTATTACCCCTGCCCTCCTCTTGCATAGGATAAGGATGTTTACTAAGTGAGAACCCTGGTGCCCTGCTGAGTGGCTTCCTTAAACTTCTAAACTTCTCAAGTTGACACAATGTATCCACCATTACAGCCTTTAGGAAGGGTTTGTCCATATGCTTGTTTTGAGGCATAAATGATATGGTAGAAGGCCATGGTAAAGAAATGCTACTCAACCCATGGCAGCTGAGAAGCAGAAAGAGAAAAACCAGAGACAAGAACACATCCCCTCAGATCATGTCCCACCGTGACCCACCTCATCCAACCAGGCCCCACTTCTTCACATCGCTTTCAGATATGAATTCTCACTAGATTAATCCATTGATTATGAGACTAGCACCCGTGTTTCAACCATTTTTCAAAAGCTCCACCTTTGCACACGAGAGGCTTTGGGAAATAGTTTAGGTCTAAACCATATCAGAATTTTTTCTGCTGTTATATGAACAGATGTGATTTTACAATAATTATGGTCCTTAGTGTTAAATAATTTTATGCCATTTACTAAACAACTGTGGTTCTTGTACTTCTCAGGGGACCCTGGTAGGTGACATTCAGAAACAATCATTAAGCATTTATATTTTTATGGGGAATATTTGTGATTTAAAGGGTCACCTTGAAAGAAATGTCAATAATCAGTGCTTTGGGGGGGTCTAAGGCAAGTATCTCCAAGTTAAATATGAATGTTAAATTTCAATGTAGTGTTGCTCCAATTGATTCCCACAGATTACTTGTCCTACAGTTGAAAACTTAAGAAGTTCTAGTTACTTTAGCATTCAATTCTATTTTTTTTTCTTTTGATTATCTGAGGCAGGATCTGACCTCACAACAATCCCTCCTATCTCGGCATCCCAAGTACCACAATTATAGGCGTGCACCACCACATCCATTCAGCATTCAATTCTTAAGAATAAAGGCATACTGCTCCATGATCAAATATTTTTATCAAACCTGTGAAAATTATAAAGACCACAATAATATGTGGTTTTGATGTCCCCTTAGACCCGTGTTCTCAAAATGTGCTAGTGGATCACCACTGCAGCAACTGGGAACTTGTTAGAATTGTAGGTTCTCAGATTCCACTCAGTACTGCCGAATTGGACATTCTGAGGATGCTACCAAGCATTTGTGGCTGAACAATCCTCATGTGATATTGATGCTGTTGAAGCTTGAGAGCCACTACTTTAATGCAGGCTTGACACTTCTTGACTGCAGAATAGAATTACCTACGGATGGTTCAAGAAGGCCCAATATCTGGTGTATGCCTGGCCAGCTAAGTTAGCATCTGTGGGATAAATCTCAGAAATCATTATTTCAAGGGTTCCCGCAGTGTTTCCACTTTACAGTTAATGATGGAGGTCCCTGCCCTACTTTCTGTTGACCTTGGACTATCCTCCTACTCTTAATTTTGTTGCTTTTTATCCTGCTAAGTAGCTTATAGAAGAACTCAGATTGTATGTTTGTTTCATCATATATCTACTTTTTGTACCTTTGTGGGACCTCCCACTTAAAAGAAATGAAAAGATTAAATTGTATGTTTTTTGTAATTCCATCCCCAAATAGCTTTGTGTTTGAATATTCCTTGCAAGTAAGATAGATTATATTACAACCATCTTTTTGGGTTGTTTTCTCTTTCCTTTAGGCCAAGTGCATCCCTCTGCCATCTGTTTGTTCTGCCTTGCTCAACTAGAGTATTATCACTATGTTTCTCAAATATAGTTTTATTTTCCAAGGTGAATTTTTGTGGGTAATCTCTTGAGAAATTTGTCCTTCTCTCTCTGGGTTTCATTAGCCATCTCTTGATAGCATGAACTCAACCATTTCACTTACCTTCTTCTTCTATTTCAAGCTGTGTTTTATTAGAGAATTTGTTTTCAGTGTCTCACCTGACCATCATAGATATAGTGTGGTCTTTATTGTCTTACCATGTTTTTTTCTCAGCCAGTCATTGCAAATTAGCTTTGAATGCTATTTCTGCAGCATCCATACTGATAGAAACACTGAGTTTCTTTTTGTTTGGATTTATAAACGTTTAGACTTAATATGTTTTTACACTCTCACAGAAATTTCCAAGTCTCAGCAGCTGACCCACTTTTTTAACCCAGGGTACAGCAACTATGTAATATTGTACAATGCCTTTCACTTGCACATAAAAGCAAATCAAGTCATAATTCTATTGGCTAGCACCCACTACCATAAAGTTACCTGAACTTGATGCAAAGGGAAGTCAGGGTCATTGATACCTTGTGTGGAGACTGAATAAGCAAAAAAGTGAAAATTTTCATTTTTCTATGGTAATAAGCAGTAATATTAAAGAATAATTTTCACACACAGACAAGGGAAATCATGATTGTTATATAGACACATGGGAATACTTAGCTTAGCTTGTTATTTATTTATTTATTTATTTTTTTGTGGCACCAGGAATCAAACTCGCAACCTCATGCCTGCCAGACAGGCGCTTAAGCCACTAAGCCAAACTCCTGGCCCTAGTTTTTTGAGGCAGGGTCGCACTATGTAGTTCAAGCCAGCGTTGTAGCCCAAGCCGGCCTCGAACTCACAGTGCTCCTCCTACCTCAGCCTACCGAGTGCTGGGATTACAGGTGGCTTAACTTGTTATTAATGAGGAAAATAAATATTAAAACAAGTTCACAGGAGAAGTCTAAGAAGGGTAAATTTACATAGAACAAGAAGTTTGGATGTGCAAATGAGTGCTCAGTGATGTTTTTAATGGACACAGGTGAAGTCAATGAAAGCTCCACTGCACAGAATTTATTTGTAAGTCTACACATAAGATTTGTTTTGCATTAGGATCAGTTAAACATAATTGCAGTTGTAGCATAGTTGAAAAGCAATGCAAGGCTAAAAGTAGATAATTGAGAAGTGTATTCTCTGAATACTGCATAGTATTGAGGTAGAAGCTTAGGGCCATGGCAGGATGGCTAGAAAATAGGGTGCGACCTGTTAATTACAAAGATCTGGACCAGAGACTGGGAACAGGATATACAGTATCTATGAAATCTGCTCCTGAACAGATGTGACCTGTCGTTACATTCAGGATGCATGGACAGAGCAACTTCGAGGGACCAGATCTGGAAGGATGTAAAAGGCAGCAGCCCTTGCCTTCACTGCTTCTGCAATCTTGTTCTGCCTTGCTCTTATTTCCGTAATGGCCCAACCTGCTTGTCGGGCATATCTCCTCTTGTTTCTCTCTTTCCTTCACTCTTCCTTTCTTCTCTTTTCTTCATCTTTCCCTTCTCTCTCTCTCTCTCTCTCTCTCTCTCTCTGATATTAAAATATTGTGTATAACTGTTCTTCTGTTGTCCCAGCCAATTTTTTGGGTAGGACAGAAAGAGCCTGGAATCTTTGGACACCGAGTTGTCCAGCAACAATATTTCACTAGAGACACCCAGTAATTGTTTTTGACCTTTCCATGTGGGTTCACACTGATCTCTTTTCAAGAAACTCGATGGCTTACGAAGCATTTTGAAATATATGCTTGACCCTCACCTCTACCTGGTGAGACGGTAGTATCTCTTCGAAGTTTACCTATCAGGTAAGTGAGCTAGGAAAGCCCCTAGCATGGTGCCTGGCACAGGATTGGTGCTCACAAATTCATAGCTGTGGCTGTTGGGGAGGCAGTGTGGGGTAGTGGCTAAGAGTAAGAACTCTCAGTTGTAGATTTTTCCTTTCCCTATCTATACAGCAGGATGAGTACAATACAAATCTCATAGAATTATTATAAGCAATTAATTTCTACAAAGTTACAGAAATAGTGGCTTGCCCAATAAAACTGTCACTTGTCACCATTGCTTGATGTACTAAGGCCAGTTGCCAACGTGGCACCCACCGTCTTCCTGTAGGTCACATGGGTATCTTCTGCCAATGATGGTACCTTGTGAAGATTCACATATATTTTCAAGCTGACAGGTGTTTTCCTTTTTCCATTTTAAAGTTCCAGGTTGAGTGAAGGTTTCATGTTTAAATCTGAGAGAGTTATGAGTGGCACTTGAGATTTCTTCTGATTCTGTCCATCTCTATGTCTGAGGAGCATTTGTGCAATGGCATGCAGCCAAATTCTAGCTGTGCTAGTGTTTAGTCTTCAACATTTTTGTGATTGCTTATAAGGAATGTGAAAATCAATATTTCTGTGTTCTCAGACTGACATTTTGGCAGCACTGGGAGATTGAAGGTGCCCATCTCAGAGAATCTTGGTTATGGGTTTCAATGAGGATTTACTTTTCTCACTTGCCTGATGCTCACAGCAGTTCTGTGAAGTAGGCATTGTTATGTCCATTCACAGATGAGAATCTGTGATAATATCAGCCAAATCATTGAGGACCTAAAGAAGGCAGAAAGACGGAAGAAGGCAGTTCTCTGTCTTTTGAGATACAGATGCATCTTAGACCCTTGGACTTTGGCACTGTTGGTTTTCAGGCCTTTGGGCTCCAGGATTTACACCAGCATATACTTCACCCATCATCAGGGCTTTGGTCTCTGCAATAGTGTCAGTGTTATGGTTTGTGTCTGGGTGTCCCCCCAAAGCCTCGTGTGGTCATGAGGGCAGGCTTCTAGAATTTGTGACTGATTAATGGTCCAATGCTGGGATTATGGGTGTGAGTGCTACTCCCAAGTGGGTGTGGCCTACATACAATATAAGGGACAGAAAGCATCTTCACTCATGCATTCCTTCCTTTTTGCTCTTGTTGCTTTCACTGTTTTCTGCTGGCATGAAGGGTTGCCTCTGTGCCATGCCACCCTCCCTTGGATCCAGCTGATTACGGACTGAAACCTCCACAAACTGTGAACTAAATAAACCTTTCTTTCCTTAATTTTGGGTGTCAGGTATTTTGTACCAGCAATGAATGAAAATTAACCAACACAGTCTGCTGATTTCTCCGTCTGTCTCTGCCTGTTTCTTCATCTCTGTCCCTGTCTTTGTCTCTCTCTCTCTCTCTGTTTCTCTCTTTGTCTCCCTCCCTCAGTCCTTCCCTCCATTCTCATACACATATGCACATAACCTATACCTTACTGGTTCTATTTCCTTGGAGAATTCTAATACAAGGCCCATGGAGGTTAACTGAGCAGAGCTTGGGTTTCTGTTCTGGTCTGATTTCAGGAAGTGACTCTCAGCTTTGCTGCCCTCTCTCATGGGGAAACTGATCCAGTAATTGAACCAACACACCTCACATCACAGGTTTGGCTCCAGGCAATGCAACTGAAGCTGTGATGAAAAGTAGGCTTTAGTGCTGGCTGAGCCAGTCAAGGTTAATCTAGAGCCCATCCTGTTTCTCTGGGCAGGGAACTGTGGAGTATTTGTGTGGCATAGAGACTATGAGGACAGTCCACAGCCTTAGCTGAGAGGGTCCCAGAGATGGAGAAGCTGAAGTCAGTCTTGCCTAGCAGAGACTGTAGTGTAGATTTTGCCACCATACCTGGTCATGTGGTTGGAAGTCACCATTATGGTAAAAGGAAAGCTGGCCATTTTCCTGGCTCATAGAACTCTATGGTGTATTTAGTCAGAGTGTTTAAACAAGTACACAGAGGTGTTTTCTTCATCAGAGAGAGTATGTTATTGTGTACACACAGGAGCAGGAGATGTCTCCTGATATCAGAATTAGGCTCAAACCCAGTGTGGTTTGGTTCCAAAGCCTGTGTATGTCTTCCAACATCTTCACCCATTCTTTGCCCAGGTTCACATTTATTTTCCAGTTATCAGGTTTTAGGTTCTGGTTCTCATTATTTATTATTTCATCTACTGATCTGTTCTTCTAAATCAAAAGCATTTTGTGAATGCCTACTGTGTGCAAGGCACTGCATCTAGAGTGGAGCCTTCTAGCTGAAGGAGACAGAAAAAACACAAGTAAGTAGATAAATGGAAAAATAATCTATACTTAGCAAGATGCAAGAAGAAAGCAAGGAGATGAGACAGGGCAGGAAGGGTGGGGACAATATTTAAGGGTGACCAGGGAGGTTTCTCTGAGGAGAAATCAGACTGAAAGGATGAGAAGGAATGTTCCAGGGGAGCTAGAAAATGGGGCTCCAAGCCACTAAGCCAGAGGAACACAAATGCGAAAGCCCTGAGTTAGGGACCAAGTTGGCACATTTGGGCAACAGGGAGCTGATATGACCTAGGAGGTGGGCTAAAGGAGTTTGGGCTAAGGTCCATCATAAGACTTACAGTATGCTAGTGATGATAAGAAACATTTATCGAGTATCAGTTCTATGACTGTCATGGCACCAGGTACTTCTCCCGTGTCATGTCATTTCATCCTTCCACAATGCCACAAGGTACATAGTTCAGTTGGTGTTGTGTGTCTGTTCATGTGAATGTAATTTATGGAGCACATTCCCTATTCAAAGTACCTCAGGAATGATGATCCCTACCCCCAGGGAGCATATAGATCAGTAGAAACATCTGCTAACTAGTGACCATCCTAGTAGATCTATGACCACATTTCAACCTCCTAACTGCTCCTGGGGTTCTGTTTATTTCAAGTGGGGAGGTAGTAATTCCTCATTCCAGAATAGTGGTGACAATTAGAAGAGTCAATGGGGAAGTGTCAGTAACCCATAGGTGCTAGATCACTAGGAGATTCTGTGACGGTCTTGGTGATACTGTGACTAATATCTGTCCACAGTGCCCATGGCTGTGAGTGAGAACAAGATCCCCCAGGAGAGGACAGATGGAAAAGGACAGGAAATGGAGGGTGTGCTGAATCTAGAAAGAACAGTGGGCATTTGAAGAACTTAGGCAGGCAAAGAGGAAAATGATGCAAATTCAACTTCAATGGAACATAATGCGCTGTAGTCCTTATTATGAAAATCTGGAGTGAGGAGCAAGTGCACCTGTGGCTTTGTTGGAAAGAGGCTACATGCTATAATTTGCCATCTAAACTTTGTATAACACTTGTAGCAGATGTGTTACGATGACCTTCCCAGTCACAATCCTGAATGTAATTTTAATCAAAATGAGAATCATAGAGTAAATACAGGCCTTTTGGGGAGTTTTCTGTTTCCAAGAAGGTAGCATTATCTTTTATTTAAAATAAAGTGTGTACGTCAACTTGTTCCCTAGTGAAAATATTTTGCATTTTACTAGGTTCAGAAAATAAGCTGTATATTACTTCTGACAACAATGCCCTTTTCTCACTGTCAGACAGAGGCCCATTCTGGGCAGATAAATCTTCAAATAGGATAAAAAACAGTGATGCCTGGTAAGTGTCTTTAGGGTGGGCTGGCATGGTCCTTTCTACACCGCTGGGTGACAAGTGTCACAGCATGGAAAATATAGATAGCCTCCTCCATGGAATCCAATGTTCTCATTCAGAGTCTACCTCTGCAACATTTTAGCTGTGTCACTTTAGGCAAGTTGTAGAATACTGAAATCATGGACTCTCAGTTCTAAAATGAGTTTATCAGGATGTCATGCTTGCCTCTGTCACCCCACAGGTACACTAGCTTCTTGGGTACAGGGATTTTGCTTTGCCATTGCTCAGCTCTGCGCTTATAGCAAGCCCAGGATCCACATAACAGAAGAATGAATGAGCAAGAGCGAGTACAAAGATGGAAAACCATCAGAAAATCCCCAACGTGTCGTTAGGCAGTTCATGGCTTTGCCTACATGGCTATGTCCTTTCTCTAGTTACTGATACTTGCTTTTAATTTTCTATTTGTTAACCTTTTTTTTCTCTGGCCTGTTTTTTCTTACTTTCACTGAATCATTCAAGTAAAAGTTGGAAAAGATATAGGAAGGAGGGCTTCAAGTTTGGGGGTGGTTGAATTTGGTCTCAAGGACAAATGGAGAACTCTTTTGGAGGCAGACCCTTCTGACTGATGATATTTCTGTGTCAAGCCTTCTTTAAAGACATCCATGAATTTCTGTTTGGAATACTCTTTGGAATTAAATCAGACAGACATGCTGAATCTTGGAATCATAACTGAGTCGGCCTCATAGATTACCACTATTCAGTATCCCTTAACTCAGCAACGTCCTAACTTTTTAGAGAAGATGTTAACAGATTATTTTTAAATCACCCTATTCATAATTGTTTTGTTCCTCTCACCACAGGGCTTATTATTCACTTCTGCTTTGAAAAGCACAACCTGGGAGACCATAAAGATGAAAGAAATATGATAGCAATTTTCCCTGCCGATGGATGAACATGTTTGCTACTTACACTTGAAAGGCATCATCATCTTCAAGTGCATCTCAGGAGGCTTCATTCCATGAAGGGAAGTTGAGTGGGAAGATAAAGGGGGCAGTTCTTAATGTGTCTGGTACAGTTTTAAGAGTCTAAATCCTCCCTCTAAACAGTAACTCTCCAGGAGAGAAGAGAGCATGTCTTTTAAATTCCTGCCTAGTGTCTAAAACCTCTCAGAGTTCCATCAACCCAAAGATAATGACAAAAAAGATACCCTTTGAGAGGTAGGGGTGAAGAATGGATATTGATTTACCCTTTTGATCCATAGTGTTCTCCAGCTCAAAGCAAGTAATGTTTCCCAGGGGGTAGACAGTGGTAGTCCAAATTTCTTAACCTTGAGTTTAAAGGCTTTTGTGGCCAAGCATTCATTTATCTTCACGACCCCATTTTCTAAGAACATCTCAGTCAAATTGTCCAGCCTTCCAGTTAGGCTTGTGTTTTTAAATTTTAATTACATTGCTTGGTCAGAGAAGGATAAAAGTTTGGTTGATGGAGAAAAAATCAGAATGGTACAAAGCAGAAGATGATATTCATAGTTCTATTTGAAATTAATCTTTGGTCATTGTCATATTGCTCCCAGGTTTTAAAAAATACACAAGCCATGTAAAAGTTCTGTTGTTATATTTTAAATTACAAAAATGATATAGAAAATATAAACTCCAAAAAGAAAAAAGATTAAAGATAATCCTGAAGTTTTAATTGATCAGATCAATCCTGATTTATTGCAGGTTTTAACTGATCAGATCAATCCTGATTATCTTGGTTTTGTTGAGTATCATTCCAGTGCATTTTTAGATGTAACAATATATGATATTGGCCTCTGCTTATTTTGAGTCAAACAAATAACATTGTACTATATGCATTAAAGGGTCATAAAAAGAAATTAAATACCATGTATGTGATTAAAACAGGGTAAATTCTGGGAGAAGCATGGTACTAAAGTGCATATGACTCAGCATCCTGTCAGTTATTTCTGTCAAAGGTACCCATCAAGATCCAATGAGAGGCATCCAGGATTGGGCCTATATCTTTTAAAATCTGGAAGCTTGATTTAGCTTCACTGTTCCTATTCCCTTGCCATCCTGGCACTACTTAGGCCATTCATACCACTTTCTGTTTCTGCTAGCATGAACCCAAATATTCTTTCCCATCATTTTCAATAAATATAGCTGCTTTTTCTTTTACCATTGAGTGTACACCTGCAATTCTTTCTCACCTTATTCACGTATCTGGAATCTATCTGTCAGATGTATCACACACGGTATTACAAGTACTCTTTGTTCTAAATAGCCTTCCTTTTGATGTGTCCAGAGATTTGTAAAGTGACATGATCGTCTGTCCTGATAGTCAACCCAGCAAAGCTGGGAAAGGTCTTTGACTTTTTCCTCTTCTCTCCACTTACCTGGTTCTGTATTAAATGCTGCTGCCTGTAAATCTGTCTCATCTCCACGTCTACTTTCATTTCTTTTCCACTGACTGATTTTGTTTTTTCATTTTTTTCTTACGCAACTGATTGGAACTTTTAGATAGTCACTTTCCTTACAACAGGAAAGAAGAAATGGCATAAACTGCAAAATTATAAATGAAATCTGGGACATCACTTCCAACCCCACAGAAATTATTGGGTAAAGAAATATGAAAATTTTGATGAGAAAAATTAGACATTTCAAACAAATCAGGCAGATTCCTAGAAAGAAACAAATTACTAGCAATATATGAAGGAAAAACAGAAAATCTGTTCTTTATCCATATCAAGTAAAGAAATTAGAAGTGAAGAAATAAAACTTGCCACAAATACAAGACGGGGTACAGATGGCTTCTTTTGTGACATGCATGCGGCAGCAGGCTGTACCATTGGAAACCTTAAATGTTTGCCATCACTGATACAGTCTTAGTCTTGGTCTAGTGGGTGGGAAGGATGGCCTACCCACAGTGACGTGTCAGTTGGGGTGTATAGTATTGAATCTGTTCCTCTAGTGAACCCGAACTGATATACCTACAACTATATGGATAAATAGATACGGATATATATTAATTAGCTATTTAATTAGATTATTAGATATTATTTAATGATTTTATATATTGAAGGGTTTATAAGGTAGACTTACAATGGTTACCTGCAGTGTCAGGTGTGGAAGAATTCAAAAGGGCCATTTTCACGCTCAAGATCCAAATGATCCAGTTAAAAATTAAATGCCCGGAGCTTACTGCAGAGTCCTGTGTGAGTCCATATCAGAAATCCGAAGAATCTGCACTAGAAGCCTGGAGACAGACGCCCAAAGCTGATGTGAAGACCAGCGCTCTTCTGATAAATCACAAGCGAGTCTTCCTTCTTTCACTTTTGATTTTATCCAGGCTGCAGGCCTACTGATTGGTGCCCCTCACGTCCACGGCGGACCTTCCCTTTACAGTGAGTCCATCATCTCTACCCAGAGCTATGCCAAACCAATCAGTTACGCATTGCTTATTCAACTTGACACCTGTTCACAAGTGCACCAGGGAAATCCTAATTTATAGGTGAAAGAGGACTGTTCGCAAGTAAAAGGGAATGGGGGAACCTAATTATAGGCGAAAGGGAATGGCTCAGGTTTACAAGTTCTGGGAGATAAAAAAAAAAAAAAATTAAACGGGGCTTGTGTCCAAAACTACAGTTTTTATTTTTAAAAATATGATTTTCCCTTGTCTCCCTTATGCTAAGTTTGTATCTCTTTTAGTCGACCTTAGCGTCACCCTCCTCATCAGAATATATCCCCACAAAAAGGAACATAAACATAACAAAATGCTAATACGTAAATGTCTAAGTTCAAACAGCTTCCCTTTGAATTTTATTAAACATCCAAGGATGAACTGATACTAATCCCACAATAACTTGCTGAGGAAAAAAAGATGGAAAAAACTTCCCAATTCTTTATAATATATAGAATTAAGATGATATGCTAGTCTTCATCCAGAGTGGGTCTTTCCTCTTAGGTAAGTTTATCACCCATACATACCCAGAACTATGATAGAGGCAGGACATAAGTTTTTAGTATTTGAGGCTTTCAACTTATTTGTGTCTCTTAGGGCTTCTGCTTCAGATAAATAGGTCTTGGCCATGATGGCCTGTATGTTACTAACTTTCCAGACCTCAGGGTGGAGGTTGGTACTGCAGCCTCAGTTCTCATACATATCTGAAAAATGTCTAATTTGTAGTTCATCCAGCTTTCTTTTGTTGTAAGAATGGGGCAATAACATTCAAGTTCATTTCATGGTGGAAATGAAAGTGGAAGCCCATATATGGTCATTTGAAGAGTACACGAACCTGAGGAAGTAGATAATGACAATATCCCCTTTACTACCCGGAAAGTGACTGCAGAGGGATTGTGACTCGGGCCATGATGAAGCAGTTAGTCAGGTGCAAGCTCAGATGGACAATTAGGGCATAGAAAACTGGCTGGGGAAGTAGGTGTGACCTGTTAATTACAAGATCAGAGAACATATGTGTGAAACAGTTCCCAAAGCCTGCACATGCACTTGTCCCAAGAATTTGAGCAGGTTTCCAATAGGATAACCTAGATCTCATGTCAGCCTGAGGTGTGGGATCCCAGCACCACCTCTCAGGACCCATATGTAGAAGTTCTTGGAGGTTTCCTTGAGATTTGGACAACACGAAAGGACACAGATGCCAAGCAGAGCCCGCTGTCATGGCTTCCCTTGTGACTGCCAATCTGCATCCTCCATGAAGTTCTTTTATCTTATATTTTCTTCTTTTACTCAGCCCAAGCTCACTCTGCAGAGCCAGTTTCTCTCTCGTTCTTCACTTTTACTTTTTCAAATAAACTTTGTTGCTGCTTTTCACTCATTTTGTCCAATTCCTCGTTTGAGATGAGAAGAACCTGGAAACAAGCTGCAGAAAGAAAGACTCACACCACAAAGCCAGGTAACGTTTAACTGGTGAGCCACTTTTAGAAGGAGCTATCCAGCAAAAAAAGCCAGATTTTAAAAGGACTAAACTTCTTTTCTTTTACTCAGATACTATTACATTCCCTTTATTCAATGTAATAAATTAATTCTAAAAAGTCTTTAGTCATTAATGTCTATCAATGCCTATTATTTTTCCAGTAAGCATAAAATATTCTAATGTTAGAAAGTCACTTATACTGTGTTTACCACAGAGTAGGTGCTAAATGAATAATGGAGGCTATGTCTATTGCTCTTCCTATTTCACTTATTCCTTACAGTGATAAAATTGTTAATTGTCTACAAACTGAGCTTGTGATTTCACAATGTTGAAGAATGAAGTCCCAAAATAAAGGAGAAAGTTAAGAGAGTTTTATTGGAAAGAAGGGGAATCAGAAAAGTAGCAGGGGAATCAGAAAAATAGAATTTCCACCTGCTCAGAGCTTTCTACAGATAAGTGGAGCAAAGGAATTGCTCAATTGTTTAGTGGTCACCTATTACAGGTGGCTCTGTGAATTTAAAATGATCTTTGGAACTCAGGGTGTCTAATCCAATTACAATACTCAGCTTGTAGGTTTAAAGAAAACTAAGATTTAAAAAAAAAAACCTGGGTATTTTGCATTTTGAGTTTCTTAATTCAGGAGCTTAGTAGAAAGGGGCTTCAACTCCCTTCAGTAGGTGAGGACTACATTCCACATTGCCTGAGGAATTTCATTCTTTGTCCAAAGTCCCAGTTCACCCTACACTCTTATTTTAATTCTTAACAATGTGTTGATCACCCAACTCTACCTCAGGCCCTTTCCCTCGCTAGCTGCCTTACAAATCACCTAACTAAATAAACTATTTTTTTCCCGCAGTGATTCTGGAGGTAGTATATTCCACCTGTTGTTTTAGGGAAGATAAAGGTACCACTTCCAGGGATTCTTAGGTGACTGAGATGAGACTCACCTTGGATACTGCAGTGTTTAAAAGCTGCCCAGGTCATTTAAAGGTGAAGCTAAGATTCTAAAGTATGGTCCTGAAAGGCATATTGATTGCCTTCATGCCATTGGTGTCACAAGGAATGCAAACCTAATGTTGCTAGTTTTGTTTTCTTTTTCCAAAATAGAAGCTATAAATTTGAGTTAAAATAGGGTATTTCCTAATTCAAAGTTATCTCAAACTTTTATTAAACAATACAAAGACAGAGCCTAGTGAAATTGGAGAGAGACCAGTCCGCCTCTCCATTAGATTAGATCAAGGATTTTCACTGTGTGTTAAGGTAGTACCCACCTCATCTGGGCACTAGTTAGAAATACAGCTTCCCAGAACCTAGCATAGACCTGCTAAATCATACAGTCTGGGGATAGGACGCAGATTCTGTATTTCACTTAGACTCCCACATGATAGTGTTGCCTACTCAAGTTTAAAATAACTGGATTTTATCATTGATCATTTTATTATGTCCTTGTTTTTCCAATCCCACCCACAGTGGTAGAGAGGACAAAGAAAGAGGACCAATTAAACAATGATTAGAACACTGGTGTTCAACTCAGCTGCGAGCCTATGGAGATATGGAGTTGCAGGAGATAGATCTTTCCTGTAAATCCATTTAGAGTCCAAGTCAGGGAAAGCTGTGCTGAAGTGGTGGCACTTTAATTTGTTCAAGTCCCACCTCTGGCACTTGTGTCTCAAAAGACCTATTAAATCAGCCCAGTGCAAGCCTTGCACGAATCTCCCTATCTTTTTTGCTACTTCTACTAAAAAGGGAGGGGAAAGAATGTGATTATGGTTAGCATAGAGGAAATTATTTATGCTGTGAAGGAGGTGAACTTTGGAAAGGAGTTTTTACTAACTAGAGTAATAAATCATTAAAAAGGGAAGTGATATGGAATATTGTACTCCATAATTTCAGTATGTTGGTTTCTCACATATATTAAACATATACATATATACATACACAGTCATATAAATAATGTAAATAAAACGTGGGTGTGAAGGGGGAAAGCATGTGGGATATTCTTTAAAAACTATAAAAAGGTGATGTTAGCTGGAGTGGTGGCAAATGTCTTTAATCCCAGCACTCGGGAGGTTGAGGCAGGAGGGTCTTTGTGAGTTCAAGACCAGCCTGGGCTACAAAGTGAGTTCAAGGCCACCCTGAACTGCATAGTGAGACCCTGTCTCAAAAAATAGGGCCAGGGATTTAGCTCAGTGGCATAAGCACCTGCCTGGCAGGTGCAGGGTTGTGAGTTCAATTCCTGTTCCAAAAAAAAAAAAAAATGATGTAAACTCTTCAGGCCAGAAAATTTTTAGGTATAATTAAAGGGTACTTAGAAAATCCATAAAATAATTCAGATACAATGTGGGAGACTTGACTGGGGAATATGGCTATTTGTCATTGCTTCTTACCTGATAGGCATTTGAAACTGAGAGGGCAACTTAACCATTGGTAAAATTGGACTAATATTAAGCTTTTGGGGGAGTGTTTTTTTATAGTAGCAGCTACTATTTAGTGAACACTTCTTGAGAAAATAAAATTATTAGCAGGCATAATGCTAAGAGTTTGGACACTAATGTTGTGCAACTTATTAAAGACAGAAGCTAGGCAAGAGTGAACAGAGTGTTTTTAAAAAGTAAGGTGGTATAACTAGGGAATGAATGATAGAATTTGGAAATAACTTGAACCTCAATAAATTGAGTATTGAAGATGACTG
Organism: Dasyprocta punctata; assembly: GCA_004363535.1. NCBI lineage: Eukaryota > Metazoa > Chordata > Mammalia > Rodentia > Dasyproctidae > Dasyprocta > Dasyprocta punctata. The sequence goes on along the minus strand of RJWM01002044.1, from coordinate 81,764 downwards.
GGCCAGTATCTCCCTACTCTTGGTGAGTTATCAGAATCTCCTGAAGTACTTCTTAGTAATATAAAGCACTAATTCTCCCCAGGACCTGTGTCCCAGGCTCCAAAATTTGGCAACCATTAGTCCTAAACAGTAACAGGAGCATTTTGGTATTGGAACTGATCAGTACCTTGATAGTGCTACACAAAGACACTTGGTGATTAACACAGTAGAGAATGAAGTACACACACACACACACGCACGCACGCAAATATTGGTGGATGAAACTAGTAAAATCTGAATAAGCACTTTAACTTTTTTTTCTGTTGGAGATTCTGAACCAGTTGAGAAGAGATAGAGCTGGGTATCATATATGTTTAATAGCCTGAGCCCACCTAATATTGATCCAGAATTGAGAACCACTTTGGAAGTGTGATGAAAAACCACTACAAGGTATAGCCAGGGGTACAATTTGATTAGATTTCTGTTTTAAAATTACTCTGGCTAGAGTGAGAAAATGAATGTTAGAACAAGAACAAGGAAGGAATTGGGAGGTGACTTTAGTAATCTAGAAAGTGATAGGAGTGGTGACTTATAAAAGAACAAAGATGATTGTGGATTTTTAAATTTCATAGACAATAAGAACTAGTAGCTGATGGGAATAAGACTGCAGAAGAGGAATTTTTTGAGGTCCAAATGTCTGAGGGAAGGATGGAGAAAAGATGAGATGGTCATTGAGAATAATTCTGAATTTAACAGTGAGGTTTGCTTCACCAGTGAAGAAAATACAGATGTCCTTGCTTTATAATGTTTCACCCTGTGATCCTTTGGACTCCGATGGTAGAAAATCAGTACATATTTTGCAGAAACTATCCTTTGGGTCTCAGTTTTGATGCCCTCTCAGGCTGGTGATGTGCAAAATTACCCTCTCTCATGATAAAAGGCAGAGACAGAGAGCCACAGCCTCCGGTCAGTCATGTGATCATAAGGACAACTAGCCGGCACGATGGTGTACTGTGTTGTTAAGCTAAAATGTCCTGTGGGTTAGGTGTATCAAACACATTTCATATTTACAGATTTTTTTTTTTTACTTATGCAGAGTTTATCAAAAGTAACTATTACAAAAGGAGGAGTGTTTGTGGTGAGAAAGATCACCAGGACTTTGACTACCAAAGCCCAGGGTCACATGAAAGGGACCAAGATATACCATTGAGGCCTTGACTCTACAGCCACAAGCCATGACAGTTGTTTTAGGAGACTTGGAGTGTGATCAGGGAGAGTCTTGATCATAATGATTTCCCTGAAATCAACAGGAAGAGAGCACAACTCAGTGAAAGTGCTCTATTCTTCAGGCTTACTAAGAGGTGGGGTGCCCAGTGGGATGGAGGGAATATAATTGGGGAAAGGAATACTGAAAGGAAGGAGCATTGTGAGGAGGCTCATTCTCATAGCAAGGCCTGAAATAATTATCGGTTGAAAGTGGAGTGAGAGTGGTGAGCTTGAAAAAAAAGGGCTCATGACAAGTGGAATCAGAAGGGAAAAAGCAACAAGACCAGATGGCTAGTTGCAAAGTGGAGGGTATTGGAGAAGGCAGCCACTTGCCAAAAGGACATGGAACAATGGTAGGGGTACAGCAGAAAGGAAAGTAGGTTGTGGAATAGGAGTTGGCAAAAGATGGAAGAGTTTGTCTTACGGTGTGTTGTGTTAGAAGTGTTGGGAGGTGAGACAAATGGAAATGGCCATTCAGGAGAGCAGCTAGAGAGGAAAGCTTGGGGTGGTGGCCAAAGGATGTCCTACAGGCCACAGTCAAGGACCACAGAGTTCACATCACATTTCGTATGTTTCCTCATTCCATTCAGAGTTGATCTAGTGCTACAGTAGGTAGATTCACCAGGATAGACAAGGGTGAAAATTTTTTTATTAAAATTCTGGATGAGTTTGACATGCAGATATTGAACCAAACAGAAAAACAGGCTGTCATGTGTTATGCAAGTCTCCAGCATAGAAACACTGGGGCAATTGCCAACAACTCTGGATGGTGACCAGAGGTGGAAAGGATGACTGTGGCTGGAGTCCAGGCCTTCTGCTTACACGCCATCAGTTATTGTAGCAAAACACAAAGTTTGGGATTCTGGTGTAGGGGTTGGATTGGCAAGCTACACAGTATGTCAAATCAGCACAACCCCTGTTTTAGTAAATGAAGCATGATTGTAGCAGCCACACAGGTTCATTTACATACTATGTATGGCTTCCTTCATGTTACAACAGACAAGGTGAGTAGGTGGAACAGTGACCATACGGGCTACAAAACCTAAACTATTTACAATTTGACCCTTGGCAGAAAATGTTTGTATTCCTAGAATTTAAATAGGATGAGGCAGGAGGATCACAAGTTTGAAACTGCCCAGATAACTTAGAGAGACCGTTTCAAAATAATGAGTGAATGAGTGAATGAATGAATGGACTGAGGATGTAGCTCAGTGGTACAGTGTTTTTGGGTTTGACTTCCCAATGCCACAAAAAAAGCAGAAAGAAAGGAAAAAAAGAAGAAAAATACGTGCTGGCCTCTGCTGTAGTTCATTAGTTTCTACACTGGTATGTGGCCTTTTGAGTCTTCAAAATTATGCCTAACCACCTCCTCTACTAATAACTTTCTGTTCATTCTTACTCACTACGGTCTTCACTATAAATCAGAGAGGGCAAACCTTTTAGAAATGATTATCCAAACTGCAAACCAAAACCCTCTAATTTATTGTTCTAACATTGCAATTAAACCTGAATACTGACATTTTAGTTTAGAAAACCAATGCATACATTAACATTTTTTGTCTTAAAGGAAAAATAATATATGCACCTTAGGTTCACCACCACTGCTATAAGCAATCTTATTTGATGGTTTTGATGGTGAAGTCCTCCAACCTACACTCACGAAGCAGGTACCTGCCCTTTGGCATTAACTCATCTCTTCTTTGGTGGGGTGGGATTGACTCACTCCTTTTCCATTTTTACTAATTTAGAGTCAACCCCTCATAAAGTTCAAAATTCAAAGAGAGAAATAGTTGTCATCTTCTCTTGTGTATGCATTTGGAGGGATTGACTCCATGGTGTTGTGCTGCTGGCCTGACCGAGGAGGAGAGAAGTATTGAAAGACTGGGAAGGAGAGCGAGCCATGACTCCTAAACCATCAGAAACCTCAGTCAGCTGCAATCCTGTCCAGCTGGTGGACTTTATGTGAACAAATAACTTCCCTTCATCATTTCAGCCAGTTTGCACTAGGTATTCAACTACAAGCGACGTAAAAAGTCCAAAGGACTGGTCCTCATATAACTGCTCCTCATTTTCCCTAAACGGTGAGATTGGAGGAGCCACATCCCCCAGCCAGTGCCTAGCAGGGAAGTTTGTGGCAGCTTCTCCACCTGGAACTATCTCTATAGTGCTTTTCCTGGGCCAGCTCATACCATCTGTTTTGGCCTTCATCCCTTAATCCTGATCGGTTTCACTGCTGGCCTGCATCCCCTGGCATCAGAGATGCTATAGTTTATTTTGGTCGGTATTTGCCTCTTCTTCCTGCAGGTTGGTTACCTTCATGAGCACCTTAGCAATAGCTTTCACTGGTCAGGTATTTTCATGGGATTAAAACATCTTTGTTAGTTGTCTTGTGGTTGTAAGGAGCATTAACTAACCCTGTTAATTTGGAGGGGGGAGGGCGGTTAAAGACTTTATGGAAAGATATTAGCTAGCTAATATAATGGAAAGAAATGCTGAACTTGAATCCTGGGAGATTTCAAGTATTTATAAACAGGAATTAATGGTGCAGTCTCTGGGTTCTACGTGTTGATATGAAGCCTCCCCACTCCTTTGTCTCTTCATTATATTCAACGTTTGTAAGAAAAGAGAGATGGTGGCCCATCTTAACTTCCGTATGGGGGGGGACTTTGAAACATAGATTTTCCAGGGTCATGTGCAGTGAAGGAAGGGTTACCCCAAGGAAAATCAAGGTTATGACTCCCCAGAGAAGGGAGGAAGGATGATGCCCAAGAAATCAACTGTTGCCTCTTAGAAATCTTTGCTTAAATGCCTGAGTCCCACTCAGGAACTTTTTTGGTCACTTAAACTAACAATTTGTAACTTCATTATGCATTGCAATTGCCTAAAGAGCTTATTGCTACACAGATCACTGGGCTTCTCTTCTGGGTTTTGAAGCAGAAGCTTGAGGGTGATTTTGTGTTGCTAGAAAATTCGTAAAATGATACTGTTGGTCCAGGGCACAGACTTTGTGATTCATACTCTCTTATTAATGGTGTTGTTTTTCTAGACTGTAGTGAAAAACATTTTTCTACTAATAATGTATTAACACTTGTACTCTAAAAAAAATGAATCTCCTTATTTGTGTTATATAATTAAATAGCCGTTAACCATCTTTACCTTGTGAGTGCTTCTGGGTAGGTTAACTTTTAGGGGGTCTCAAAATATAACTCACCTAATCTTCTTCAGAAGATGCCTCTGTTCCTACTCATTTTTATTGTCCATGCTGAAATCTATGATGAAACCAGGTGTTACAACATGTTGGAGTCTATCCATTTTGGCAGCTGTAGTCACACTCCAAATAACTTCAGCCAACTGGGGGAATTTGTTGCTGAAAATATTTTGGCAGGGGCTTATTTTCTTAGAAGAAAACACAGTCTTTTCTCTTATGTCTCACATGTATCTCCTTCATATGGAGAATTTCTTTTTTCAGAAAAAATGATTTTCATTAGTACATTTTAGATCTACATAATGATCACATTCATCATAGGAAATTTGTATCTGTGCATGATACAATGTGATTCTTTTTTTCCCCATTACCCTACTCTACCTTTAACCCCACTTCCCCTCCATATTTACAAAAGCTTTGTTTCCATTTTTCCTTCTTTTCTCACTGTTTTTAGTTTTCCCTTCTTCTCATTCCTCCTTCCCATCCCTTGTTCCATTTCATATTTAAATATTTTTTCCCTACTTCACAATAAGTATTATACAATTTAGGTCTTATTTACCCTTTTGAGTTCTCATTCTAGAGATACATGTGTGTCCAATTTATTTCACTTAAAATTATGGTCTCAAGATGTAGCCATTTACCAAGAAATGTCTCAAGCTTACTCCTCTTTATGACAGAATAGTACTCCATTGTATTAAAAAAAAACACATCTTCTTATCTATTCACCGTTTGATGGGCATTTGGGCTGTTTCCAAGATTTGACTATTACAAAGTGTGCTGCTATAAACATGGGTGTGCATATATTACTGTGGCATGATGCTTTTAATTCTTTCAGGAAGACACCAAGAAGGGGAATAGCTAGGTCAAACGAAACCTCTAGTCCTCGTTTTTCTTTGAGGAATCTCCACACTGATTTCCACAGTTGTTGCACCAGTCTATACTCCTACCAGCTGTGAAGAAAGGTTCTTTTTTCTTCACAGCTTTTCATCATTTGTTATTGGTTGATTTCTTGATAATAGCCATTCTTATGGAATGAGATGGGTTTGCAGCATTGTTTTAATTTGTATTTCTCAAATGACCAATGATGTTAAACATTTTTTCATGTATTTATTTGCCATTGCTATTTCTTCATTTGAGAAGTGTCTATTCATTTCAAATGTTCATTTTTGGTTCGGGTCTTTAAATTTGGGGGTCTGATTTCTGAATTCTTTATTCTAGATAGTAATTCTTTGTCTGAGAAACAACTGGCAAATTTTTTTCCTACACTTCGGGTTGTCTCATCACTATGTTGATGCTTTCTCTTGCTGTGCAAAAGCTTTTTAAAGAGATCCCAGTTGTTGATTCTTTGTGATAGTTCCTGCACAATTGGAGTTTTGTTCACAAAGTCTTTGCCTACATCAATGTCTTTCAGAGTTCTACCTATTCTATCTTCCAGCATATTTAGTGTTTCTGTTTTAATATTTAGATTTTTGATCCATTTTGATTTTAATTTAGTGCATGATGAAGGATATGGATCTAATTTTAATCTTTGGCATGTGTAAAGCTAGTTTCTCTCAGTGCCATTTATTAAAGAGGTTGTCTTCCCATGAATGTGTTTAGCACCTTTGTCAAAGATAAGGTAGTTAAGTATATCTGGAGTTGTTTCTGTATCTTTAATTAGTTCCAGTGATCCACAGTTTTTTTTTTTGTCACAGTAGCTTTGTAGTATAATTTTAAGTCAGGGATTGTGATACCCCCTTCCTTGCATTTGTTGCCCAGAATTGCCTTTGCTATTGTAGCTTTCTTGTGGTTTCAAATGAATTTTAGGATTGTTTTCTCTAATTCTTTGAGATATGCTGTTAAAATTTTGATAGGAAGTGCATTAAATCTGTATAACAGTTTTGGAAATATGGCCATTTTGATTATATTGGTTCTTCCTACCCAAGAGCAAGCAGTGTCTTTCCATTTTCTGATGCCCTCTTCAATCTCCTTTTTCAGAGTACTGTAGTTTTCAGTGTAGAGGTTTTTTACATCCTTCATTAGACTGAAACTTAGTTATTTTGATTTTTTGGTTTCTATTGTGAAAAGTATTGTTTCCCTATTTTCTCTGTCAGTGAGCTTGTTATTTATATATGGGAATGCTACTGATTTTTGAGTGTTGACTTTGTATCCAGCTATACTACTGAATTTGGTTATTAAATCTAAAAGTCTGTTAGTGGAGTTTTTGGAGTCTTCTATGTAAAGTATCATGTCATCTGTAAATAATGATGATTTGACTTCTTCCTTTTTGATTCTTATTCCTTTTATTTCCTTCTCTTATCTAACTGGTCTGGCTAATGTTTCCTTAACTATATTGAATAAGAGTAGTGACAGTTGACATCCTTGTCTTGTTCCTTATTTTAGAGTGAAAGTGTTGAGTTTTTATTCATTTAGTATGATGTTGGCTGTTGGTTTGTCATAGCTAGCTTTATATTAGATTGAGATGAAGACCATCTATTGTAATTTTCTGTAAGGTTTTTATCATAAATTTTAGCTTTTTCTGAATCTATTGAGATGACCATATGGTTTTTGTACTTGGCTCTGTTAATATGGTGTATTAGATTTATTGATTTCTGTATGCTAAACCATCCCTGCATCCCTGGGGTGAATCTCATTTGGCCATGGTGTATAACCTTCTTGATGATTTCACTGCATTCTGTTTGTCAGTATCATATTGAGGATTTTTATGTCTATGTTCATTAGGGTGATTGGCTTGTAGTTATCTTTCTTAGTTGTGTCTTCTGATTTTTTTTTCTCCTCTGTTTACTTGCTTGTCTTGCCTGGTGAATTCCTTCTGTTGCAGTTCATGGAGTTGTAGTCCTTGTTCTTTCTTTTTAGAATGTCCTTCAGAGCATTTAGGAGTGCTAGTTTGGTGTTTATGAATATCATCAGGTGTTCCTTGTCATGGAAGTATCTCATTTCTCTTTCAATTTTGAAATATAGTTTTGTGGACTACATCAATCTGTGTTTGGAGGTTGCTTTCTTTTAGGACTTGAAATATTTGAATATTTCACTCCAAGTCTTCCTTGACTTATGTTGAGAAGTTGGCTGTGATTCTACTGGGTTTCTTTATAGATGATTTGCTTCTTTTCTCTAACAGCATTTAATATTCTGTATTTGTGTTGAATTTCTGGAATCTCAATCATTATATGTCTTGGTGTAGATTTTTAAAATCATGTCATTAAGTTTTCTTCCATTTTGTCATTGATTCTGATCAATTTTGTATTATTCTTTGCCTCATCTAGCAGTCACTGGATTGATTTCTCATGGTTCCTTGCTATGTTTAAAAAAATATTTCTTTTCATGATCTCTAACCACAATCCTGTCTTCTATATCTGAGATTCTGCCCTCACATTGACTCATCCAACTGTGTATACTTTCAGTGGAATTTTTCATCTCTTGGATATCTGAATCTGTTTTATGGATTTCATTTCTTTCCTACATTGAACATTTATGATTTCTATTATTTTTCTATGCTCCTCTACATTTTTATCTCTATCTGCTCTAGAGTCTTTAAGGCTGTCTTTCATTGTGGTCACCATTTCTAGTTATCTGAGAAATTATTTCTGATTTGATTTTTTTCTAGATTCTTGTTCATTTGCCTTGTTGGTTCCACTGTCACCACTTCAGAGAGGCCAGGTGGGTGGATGGTTGGGTGGGTGTCTTGGATTGTTCCACGTCATTGCCCCCTCTGTTTGCCTTTGATGAGTTGGATGGGGTTGGATCTTATTCAAATGTCTTCTAGTGTTCTATCTTTTTTTAAAAAAAATTCTATGTCGATGCTTATAAATTGTCTATAATGAGTAGCTTTATTGTTAGTATTTAAAACCCTTAGGAAATGACTACTTCTCAGAGGGAAATGACTACTTCTTAGAGGTGTCTTCCAAGTGTTGCTGGATTTTGAGTTTTGAATCTGTTGCAAGATCTTACCTCTTTAATTTATTGGGGATGGGAAGCTGCTACCTACTTGGCCCAGCCTATAGTTTCTTGGCACTGGCCTATAGTATATTTTATGACCCTTACATAATCTCAGTCTTGGTGTACCAGGAAGAACAACTGGTTAGAACAATTATGACTAAGGTAGTACAATCAGCAATAACAATAGCATCAGATATAGCCTAGAAAATAACACACAGAAGTAACTAGTAATTTGCTATCTTTTACCATGTGAATTAGATTTGTAGTTACATAAAAAGGTCTAAAACAAATCAGAAAATTTTATGTAGTAAATAAGCCTTCAACATGACAATTTTACCCTCACAGGAGAAAATTTGAATGGCCTAAGGGAGAAATTAGAGAAATAGAAGAAGAAGAAAGAGAAGAAGAAGAAGAGGAAGAGGAAGAGCAAGAAGAGGAGGAGGAAGAGATTAGAAACAAGGCTGGAGGACAAAGGAACATCATACAAACTTTGATAAACTGGTGTAGAAGAGGGAAAGAGAAACGGAAGAAATAAGAATAGAACAGAGCAACAACCACACACACACAAAAACTAGAAACATGTTCACACATAAACATACAAGAACAAGCAATGAAGAGAAAACAAAATAAAACAGAATTTAAGCATTTCAAAAAAATTGAGAAAGAAGAAGAGAAAGAAAGTTTCACTTCAAGGTGTGTCTCTGTTGTCACTGGTGGACAATGTGGGCAGAGTCTAGATCCATGTTGATTAATCCTAGCAAACCAGCCATGGGAGGGTAGTGGATAATCCCAGTGAACCTGTACCTTTATTTCCCCTGAAGTTCAGGCTGATTTTTGACTATGAGGCTGGAACGATGCCCATTCAATCTGAGCAGCTGTTGTGCCTTCTGTGGGTTTGAATTCAGCAGGGGACCACTAGATGAAGCCAGCAGTTGTTCTGAGTTCCAAGCTCAGTTGGCCCCTTTCCACCATGGCTCCTAGTCATTTGCCCTCTCCTATGGGACATTCAAACCCACACCACTCACCAACCACTACAATTCTCCTTGTCCACTGCTCCATTCCACTGGTCTATCTATCCATGGAGGCCTCTGGGGTGGCCAGTAGTCACCTTGCATTTGTGGGTTTTAGCTGCCCCTCCTACCCTCCCTGAGTGGGTCCAGGCTCAAGGAGAAGTCACCCTCTGCCACCTTCTTCACCGAAGTTTCTCTCTTAGCTCTTCCAATGGGCTTCACTTCTCTCCTCTGATCCTTCTTGGATCCAGGGAACATAATCCCTCCTCCTCTTCCTCACATCGCTATATTCCAGTGTCTGGACTCCAAATCTCAAAGACACTGTTTCTCTACTTCTCACCACTCTACCGTCTTTCTGGAACTATGCAGAGTTTTTGCCACTGCTTATAGGAAGAAGGGAATCAAGTTATGAAATTGCAAGTGCATTTTAGTGAGTTTCCAATGGATCATTTGATTTGTATCAGAAGCTCATGGCTCCAGAAGAAATATCGAATGTAATCTAGTCACATGATCCTGAGTACTTTTGACATCATATGTATAGAGGGGAAATAAATTAACCAAAAGTCACAGTAAATTAGGCTCAGAAGAATAGGAATCTATGTCTATCAATTTCTAGCTCTAACGATGGTGGTGGTAATAATAACATTATCCATTGTCATCATCCTCATGACCCATGCAAGAGGTGTGGTTACCATGTATTGATCTTATATAGTATCCAGATTACATTGAGTGCCTAACATACGTTCTCTAAGTAGGGGGTTAGCAAACTATAGCTGTGTCCTGATTTGGAAAATAAAGCTATCTTGGGTCATGTCATACTATGTGTTTGAGAATAGTCTGTAGATTTTTCATGGTTTCATGGCAGAAGACTTGAGTGGTTGCCACATAAACTGTCTTGCCCACAAATCCTAGCAATGTTTTGTACTTGGTCCTTCATAAATAAGGTCTCTGACTCTTGCTCTGAGTAATTCCTGGCATCAGCATTGCTATGACATTTTATCAATAACAGAATAGACTCAAAGAGGAAAGTTTCCCCAAGTCACCCACATAGTTAGGATTCAAGTGAAAGTCTATCAGCCTCTAGTATGTATGTTCTCTCCATTTCTTATACTATCCTTTAGGAGTGTGACTGATCATATGAATCACATCTTATTGTAATAATGCAGTAGATTATAGTAAGAACATATTTTTCTCTTCTCTTAAGCAAAATAAAGTGGCATTTTAAACTAGAATAACAAAAACAAGTCCATGCAGGGTAATCACATCACAGTAGCATATTTACTTAAAAAAGTAAATTGCATTTTATGGCAATTGTTAAGTTAATGAAATTATTATGAACTAAATGTAACTAAGTGTTTCAGGGCACATGAACCTTACCTGGTGGCAGATCACAAAAAAATTGACTGCCAACTGGGAGTTTGGGCCTTGAGGTTTGGACTGTCCTCAGCTGTATGCTTGTACTTGGATCTAATTACTCCAAATACTTTACTCAAGCTGGAGTTTTGTGTTACTTTTAAAATTTCTAGACCAAGTATTTAACTCAGTGGATCTCAGTCTTCAAGGTTCATCACAATCATATGCTCTTTGAAAAAAACCATTCCAATGTGTAGCCAGTATTTAGAAACTCTGTAAAGAATGCATATGGTCATGACTTGATATTTGCAGTTGTGAACCCCTAGGTTATGGTCCTCTTGACAGAAGGCAAAGTTAAAAATTTCTTACTTAAATGGCAACCAGGGAATTGCGCATGCTATCTTGAGATTTTTATTTCCCACTCTGTGCATTCATTTTTATTTTTCCTTACCAGTTGACCCACAATCCTTTGATTATGTTTAGGTAAAAGGTACCAGATAGTATAGAACAGAAATGTTAGTTAGTCACAGCACCAGTTGTCTGGGGAGGGAGAAGATGTGAATTATCCAAAGACCAAGGAAAATTAAAACATTATTTCTTAATATGTTAGATACAGAAAAGTTAGTTTGTAATTACTAAGGCCCCTTGATAAATGATAAATTGCAGATTCCTAGACCCTACCCTACATCTACTAGATCAAAATTTCTAGGATGGAGGTCTAGGAATCCATATTTTTAAAATACTGTTCTTAGGCACATTACCTTGTAAGGATGGAGTATATCAAGTCATAGGTGTGATTGTTGTATGTCGATGTATGAATGTTCCTGTGTTAAAGAGAGAAGGTAGGAGAAAGAGGCAGGGCTGTCTATCAGGTGGGATGTTTTATTCAGATGCACACAAGTATATTTTGTATGGTCAAGCACAAATGTGTGCATACATTTGCACTTAACCTCCCACTGCCTACCATAAGCTGATTGTATGTCTGACTGTTCTCACCATTCAGGCCTTAGCTCAAATGTCACTCCCCCAAAGATTTATTGCAGGCATGTCCTTAACCTTCACTCCTCTTTGTATCTTTACCTCTTGCAACATAATTTTGCAGCTTTTTTCATCAAGAGGTGAAGTCTTTTTCCCTTTCCCTAAATCTAGCCATGCAAACTTACTTTGGCCAATCACAAGCAGCTAAAGTACCAGTGTAGTAGCTATAGGCCTTCACAAGTTATGAATGCTTCTCTTGGCCTTTTAGAACCATGTATTCCTCATATAAATGAGCCCATGCTGGCCTGCTGGATGTGGAGAGTCATATGTCCAGCCATCTCATCATAGCAGTACACAGCCACCCTCCAGACATGAATTGAAGCCACCCTATAATACCAACAAGTCATCAGCCCATCTCTTACCTGATTGTAAATTCGTTAGTGAACCCAAGTAAGATCATTCATGCCTGGTCCAGATGAGCAAAGCTGCAAGGTTTGCTTCCCAGTTCATGCAAAAATAACAGTTGTTATTTTAGGCCATTGCAATGGAGCTTTTTTTTTTTAATGCAACTGTCTTCATGAAAGGGCATAACTCATCACATCACCATTTTGTGTACAGTATATTTCCATCACATTACCTGAAGTTATCTTGTTTGTTTTTACATGACTTCCTCAGTAAGAACGTGAATGCACTGTGGATAGAGTCTCTGTCTTGTTTGCTGATGAATCTCCAGTGCCTACAGCAGTGTCTGGCTGACAGGAGACGCTCAGTAAATATTTATTGAATCAATGAATACATTTCATATAAGAATCCCTTGCAGACTTATCTTCCTAATTCTATTTTACTAAGGCTTATATTAAATTTATTCTCATAGGATCTATACTTTAAAAAAAATTAGTATGTTTAGTGAGTTGCTGGGAAATGCCAGCTTGGGAGATTAAATAGACTGCCCCATGTGTACAAAGCCTGGCAAGTAACTGTAACATATATGTATGTCTCTTTGCCCGAAGTGGTTCACAGCTCATTGCCTTATTCCCAAGTTCTTTTTGCTGCATTGGTTTTTGTTAACTCTTAGAAGGGTGCAGAAAAGTTTCAAAGACATTAAATCATTCTAGGAAGGGCTTTACGTAATCCAGGGAACCTGTTGCCAGTGATACTTTGTCTAAAGTAAAGCCATTTGCTACCTGTGCACTGAGAAAGGAAGCCGTGCTACGGCTCATCCTAGACAGCAATGCTGAACACTTGGGACAGACTCAGCTCTTTTCCGCTGGTTGAAGACACCTGGCATTGTTTCTCCTTTGGGATCTGACTCACCTTCTCTTCTTGATCCTTTTTCTTCCAGAAGTCATACAGTAAGGTGGCTGAGAGTGTACTTTGGAATCTGACTTTCAGAGTTCACATAGGAACTCCTCTGCTGATCACTGTACTACTTCAGGATGACTTAGTGTTTCTGTGCTGCAGCAGGATAATGATAGCAGCTATGTTTCAGGGACACTGTAAGAATAAATGATCTAATATATGTACATATCCTAGACTGGAGACGGGAATACAGTAAACACTATGTAATAGTAACTGGTCATATTATTTTTTATTAATGACCACTATCTTATTCTTGGAGAATAATTTTGGATAAAATTGGAAAATCAATCTTTGAGTCTAAAGTCATAATCCTATAGTAGAGTAATTAATAATTATTAATTTCAGTAGTGCTAATAATTATATATGATTGTCTAAGAGACTAGCTGCTAAAACTCTTCATATTCCTACTTACTTAATTCTTGTTAAAACCAGGCAAGAATATCATATATGAGACAATTGAGGCTCAGATGAATGTGTAAATAACTTTGCCCAAGTTTACACAGACCCTAAGTCAGGATTCAAACCCAGGCAATTTAGTCTAGCCCAGAACACCACCCAGTTCTTCTAATGACTGCCCATAAAGGAAAAAGCTGTAATAAGATAGAAGACTTGCGAGACTACTTTTACTGATGATGCCAATTCTATAGAATACTGGCAACGTACTTTTCCATAGAACTTCGCATTTCGTGAAATGCTTCTAGAAGTGTAAGGTTTTATTCCCTTAGTTCCTTGCAATCTTGAAAGATAAGTAGCCCCACCTCTCCAGTGTGTACAGAAACTAAGAAGAAAAACTCAGTCATGTATTTTAAATTTCCTAACTCTTATGTGATGCAATCTTCACTGCCCAAATCCAAGTCTTACCTGCTTTTCTCAATGATATTCTAATATATTTCCACTGGCTTTTTTGTTTGACTTTCTCTTTCAATCTGTGAGATTCAGAGCATTTTCTGGAATAGAATTTTTTATTAGGGACAGTAGGCATGCTTAAAATACATATACCCTTAAAATATCAATTTAGAGGGGACATTTAATTTGCTAGGAAGGACAAAATAGTTTTAAGATTCTTGAGAGAATTTGTTGCCTATGTCTAAGTAATATTTTATGGAAATCAGTATAAAGATCTGTTAATTAAACAAATTCTTAGGTTCTGAATCTCTTGGTCACAGACTAACTTTATGTGCTACAGAATCATGTTTTTCTAAAAGACTAGTTTAAATTGGTTTTAAATGGAAATAGTTAATATAATTTTCTAAGATGTAGTATTAAACAGACTTCTTAGGAATTTTCAGTCATTACTATGCTAGTGTGTGCTGTGAAGCTCTCAAAAGAAATTAATTGCACAGACTTACAAGTTTATTTAAACAGGAACCCCCCCAACCCCCAACTCTGCCCTCCCCCATAGGAAACCACAGCCCAGATGCAGCCTGGAATCTGTTTTTGTTTTGGTGCTAAGCAAAATCATTTTACATTGTTATCTAATAATAAGATTTTTTTAAGGCACAAAAAATATTGGACAGACTACATGTGGTCACCAAAGTCTAAAGTGTTTCCTATGTGGCATTTTTCTTGATAAAGCTTTGCAGATTAAGTCCTGCCCTGAAGCAAGGATACCATTATTGCAGCTACTGCCCATGAGGGAAATCTGACCCTGTGGTGCTATCTCTTCCTGTCCCTCTTACACATTCATGTGTGTCTCCCACCAAAATGTGGTGTTGGGGGTAGAATAAAGAAAATAAAGATAGGTAGATGAGTGACAAAATCATTATTTAAAATTGAATTTCAAGATGCAAAAGTTACCCAAATTAGGCTGGCTTTTCCCTTCCAGGAAACTCACTAAAAAAATTCCAAAGGATTTTAAAGACAATAACCCTGTAAACTGGGCTCTGGGCACCTGCTTTTCACCTGTAAATTGCTCTTCCTCTTCCAGACCACCATCTTCATGGAAGCAACACTATTAATTGAGGATTATCCCCACTTCAAAAAGAATAAATGGTTTGCATTCTAACATAGCCACCAAATGAGTAAACTGACTTTAGGGTTATACAACCTAGATCACACATCTTGAAAACCCCCAGGATTATGTGAACATACCCAGCTTCCAACTGTAATGCACGTCTCTCTTGAGACTTCACATTCTCCTTTGAGTATGTACTTCTTTCCGCTTAATAAACCTCCTTGTGCCTCTGACTGACACATCTTGAAAATTCTTTTTGTGTGACAAATGTCAATGAACCTACATACACTGTAACCTACCACATGAATGGGATGAGCTGATCCCAATGCTTAAAAACTACCTAGTTATAGTTTCCTTCCTTCTGTTCCTGGTGTCCAGGCTAGCATGTATGTGTGGCAGTGCATGGTTAGAATGATGCTACAGTAGACAGAAACAGCCATTAAGAAACCATAGTTTCCACATTGTATTCTCTTAATTCTGAGTCACTATGTAAAAAATTCCAACTACCTTGCTGGAAAGATCACAAGGATCACTGTTACATGTACTTGGAGAGGAAGAGTGGTCCAGCTGACTCTTCCAACCACCTCCATCCAAGCACCAGGTATGTTAGTAAGAGCAGCCTATGCCTGCAGACCTGCCCAGGTGCCTACAGAGGTCACCCGGTAACTCCTATTGGAGCAGATATTCACAAACACAAGCTAGAAAATGAGCATTCCTAATTAGAAAATGAAAAATGTGAAATGCTCCAAACCCTAACACTTTTTAAGCACTTACACGATGCCACGGGTAGAAACTTCTATGCCATAAGATTATTTTTTTGTGTATGCAGTTATTGAAAGTATTAGATAAAATTAAGTTCAGTTTATGTGAATAAAGAATATGTAAAACAAACACATGGGTCTCAAATTTCATCCCCAGGGTGTTTCACTACATGCATGCAAATATTTCAAAATCTGAAAAGCATTCAAAATTCTGAATCACTTCTGATCCTTAGCATTTCATATAAGAGCTACTCACCTTGTAGTTGCTACCGAATGCTAATAGGTTTGGGGCAATTTGTTGCAAAGCAATAGATGATTGAAATAATCCTCCTGTTCATCCTACTCATTCTCTTTGTCATTTTGCAGATACTTTGTAGTACTGGAATCTTGTGGTATTTACTTTGAGAAAAATCTGATTTTGAGAGTGTAACATGGTCTTCACAATTTGTTGTTCTTATTAATTAATGTATCATTAATTTACACATCAATTAGATTAATAAACTGAATTAGTGCAGTTTAATCAAATAATAGTTACTTACTCATATAACGTCACATACCAGGAACTGTGTCAACCAGATGTGACCCTCCTAGAGAAATAACAGTAACGCAACCTCTGGACTGCCCAAACCCCCGAGCACTTTAACGTCTCCTATCTCCAAACATAACTCCTATTCCTAGGCGTGAAAGATTTTAAGAATCTAAACCTCTGCTATCTAGTTGTAGAAAAATCTCTTTAGGGGTTTAGAAGATCACAACACTTAGAGAAAAAGATTTCTGCATAAACACCAGAGCCCAGCACACCCCAGGTGCTCAATGATGGCATCATGTGGATGTTAATTTCAAATTCAAGAGGGTATCTTTCATCTACTCATAGGTAGTTGATGATTTCTCCCTGTTTTGGCTGACTGTGTTGTATTAGTCCTGTGTAAGCAACAGAGCACCCTGATGGCCTGCCTTGACTTGTCACACTCCTGATGTAAGCACTTACCTTCCCCACTGTACCCAAAACCTCTCATTTCTTCTGCTGTGCGTGTGTGCCTTTCCACTGTGTAAATGTAATGTCACTGATTTTTAAATTTTTTTGAAACACAGTCTTTTCACAAGTCCACATCTGTGTGCATTCTGTTTCCTCTTCCATGAAGGAATATCATTCTGGTTTTTCTCCTGATTCATATCATCTTGTCATGGCATCTTGACTTCTTCTCTTTGTTAAGTTTTTCAGGTTGATTTCCCTAGGGAAAGTATCTGTCCAGACATAAATACCTCCATGACACCTGTGGTAGTGCTTACTACATTTGCTAAACATTCATCTTCCAGACATAAGTTTCACTTTTCTATGTCCCCATTTTTTCACCTGTGAAATGGGACTCCTATGGTCCACCTGCAGGCTTCTGAGACTTAGATAAGATGTAGTCTAGTCAGAACCTGGTACTGCGCAGGGAAGACCCTCTGTAATTTTTTACTGCTTTTATTTTTTGACTATGAAAGGATGGCAGTTTTCCTCTTCCCTGCTCTCTCTGTCACACCCTGAGCTGTTCAGGACAGGAAAAATGGTTTTGTTATTGTCCTATCCACAGTGCCTGACAGAGACCAGGTGCTTTGTAGGTAGATGTTAAATGCATTGTTCTCTCTAGGCTTCATGCTTACCCTGCCAGGCACAGGAGAGCTGGCCTCCCACATAGAAAAATATATCAGTAGAAAAAGAAACACAATTGCAAAAGTGCTGCTTTAAGCTTTGGGACATTATGATGGGAAAAAAAAAACACTGTGACAGATGTGATCATCGGTCCATCCCTGTTGGTGGCAGCGGCACACAAGGCCATTTCTGCTGTGAGTTACATTTTTTTCTTGGTGAAGGGCCAAGGACAAATCTGGGCCCAGTCACCCTTCTTCCTCAAAATCACTCAATAGTTTGTTTCAACAAAGGAAAGGGAGAACATAATGCATTCACGTTGCTTACAAGTGTCCAATTCAAGAATCTTCATTATGATTTATGCTTCCTTGTCACTTCCACCTACGTGGTGACATTGAAACAACAGATTAAGATGCAACTTCACTTAGATCATTTTTCCTTCACTGCTAATTGATACTGGAGTGTTATATCTTCTTTTCTTAATATAATTCATTGTGAACTCAGCTAAAGTTTTATATAGACATTTTATTTTCACTGTCAAGCGAGATGACTCAGAGTGAACACCAGCAAGATGCCCGTGGTGTAAATTGGCTTTGTGGGCTGTAGGCTGAGAGTGAGTGTGACTTTCTGGCCCCTCAGTGTCCTTCAAGGGCATTGGTTGGGCCCAGCTGCACCTGGATATGTTGCGTGAATGTTCAAAAGCACCAGAACCTGCTCTCTCCTTCTTTCCCTTTTCTTATATAGCCAGAGTCAATAAATTACTTGGTATATGTTTTAGCTAGTTCTAATGAACACAAATTGCAAAGCATTGAGAAACCTGGGCTCAGTAGCGTGTAACTGGGAGGGGGGTGCTGTTAAAGCAAGATGACTCGGAGGTGCCCCACTTCTGAGGGAAACTGAGGAGGACTGTGGATCCTCTAGATGAGGTGGTGAAGCTGCTATTTCAGAAAGCTTGTTGCTAAGCAACTCAGTAAGTACCTGGGGACTGTTCATTGGTGATACTGTTGGTGTCTACATGTATCCTTGTTGTAACACTCCACCATTCATTTCTATAAATCCAAAGAAATGAGTCTCTGAAAATCCCTGGTCCTGTAAACATATTGCACAAAATTCAGAATCCAAATGGCCTGTGTGTAGATGAATAAAATGACAATTTTAAGACTATATAGCTGAACTGGTGCTGGGAAGGGTAGGTGTAATAGAGATGGATTTAGAGAAAGAATATGAATCTTTGCAGCCCTGTCTCCCATTTTCTTTCTTTTTTATTTTACTTTTTACTAGCCATGGCTCTTATATTGCCTTCAGATTCTATGATGCTGACATAATAGTTCCTCAACAGTGTTTTTGAATGTATGTGTTATGAAGCAGGAAGACATTTATAGTAGTAGGATCTATATCGTTTTAGTACATATTTGACTCTGCAACAACTGAAGGTGATCACAGGAAGGAATGTCAATTCTAAATGTAGCTAAAGGTATTTATGTTGTGCTTATATTTTCTGTGCTCTGCTATTGTAGTGCATTCTAACTGACTCAAGGTGCCTCTGCTTCCTCACATGAAGACTCTCTCTAGATGCTGAGCTTCTTCTGCTATGCAAAACCAATAAATGTATCCCAAAATGATTGTCTCCTGAGATCAGCTACAACTTGTGAATAATGGGGCCCCCTTTGGCTCTCTGATAGGGTGATTTTGAAGTACAGCTCTCCTGGTTCTCACAGTTGTCTGAAGTTATACTTTAGTTACACCCAGTGCTGACTTTTGTTGCTGCCTTTTCCTCTTTGTCTTGCTTCTCCATCCACAATTGGTGTTCTGTCACACTGCCCCCAAAATAAACTAGCCTTCTTCTTATTTTCTCTGCCTATGAAGAAAATCAAGCTAAGACACGCTAAGTGAAAAATTATACTTAAGAACCCATGTGTTTTGGGAAAGAATCCAGAATCTAAAGGAACTGAGTGGAGAGATCCTATGAGAGAAACAGGTGAAATAATGAGGGTGTTAATGCTGAGTGGAAATCCAAGAACTTGAACTGGTGGTCCCAGTGTACTCAAAATATACCCACTTGAGAGGAGGAGAGAAACTTGGAGCCATTACAGTGGAGCTTTACAGGGGGCTTCTTTTTCAGGATCTGGCACTTGGGCTATAAAATCTCTCATATCTTTGTTATCCCCTGTAGTTGGAAGGGGATGGGGCAGTGTGTTGCCTTTCCAGCTGCCTTGCTATATTTTCAGTTGCAACAGAACACCATAGGATGGGTAATTTATGAAGAGTGGGGCTTTATTTAGCTCGTGATTCTGCAGGGTGGGAAGTGTAGGAGCATGGCATCGGAATCTGGAGAGGGCCTTCTGGAGACATAACATGGCAGAAGGCATGGCATGATGAGACAACAGATAAACCAGAAAGAGTTTTGTTTTATAATAAGCCACATCTATGATGCAGTAGGTTTGTTTGTACCAGTAACATTGCAAACGTGAGCGATGTGCTGTGCTCTGATAGTAAGATAGCTACAATATCACTACACAATAGCAACTTTTCAGTACCATTAAAATCTTATGAGTCCTGTCGTGTATGTAGTCTGTTGTTACTAAAGTATCATTTTGATCACGACTTCTGTGAGAGGCATTACCCATGAATCGACTAGTCCATACTTGAGGGCAGAGCTCTAATGACTCGGTCTCTTCCCAGTGGCCCCACTCCTCAAAATTACTACATTGGAGAACAAGTTTCTAACATATAAGCATTTCAAAAAATGGTCAGAGCTTGCCTTACACTTTAACCTCCTTTAATCGCCCCTTTTTGTTACCTAGATACATATGATGGTAGAAGGGAGACACAGCAAATATCTTATAAAGAGCCTGCAAGTCTTAAGTTATACAAAGTTAAAGAAACTGAACTAGTAAATTCTGGCATTTGAACCTACTAATATAGATACTGAGTTTTAGGAGGAAACTTGATGATCTTCAAAGCAATGTTCAGTCTCATATTTTCATGCCTCCCTGATGTACTAGTACATGGTAGGCAATTAGTGAATTTTTTTCTAAGTGTCTATTTGAATTAATTAAGTGTCCTTCTGACAAGCTTGAACACAGTTAATACTTGAAAATTGGCTCTCTTCTAGAGTAATCCTTTCAGTTCTTCTGATTATCCCAATCAGTCATTCTTTCTTCTGCTCTCCTAAGGATTCAGTTTATTCTTCCTGATTCTACTACAGATATTCAACACTTTATGAAAGGGATATGGTCTGAGAAATACACCATTTTTATGTATCATAGAGTATACTTACCCAGAACTAAATGCAGGTCAATCATTCCACATGACTTTGAGTTGCAATCAAGAAATGGGAGAAACACAAGATGTATGAAACCTCTGTAGGCATAATATGGCATAGTCTACAGTAAATTTTTACAGTAAACTTTTAATAAGTAGGAGTACATTTTAATCTAATGGTGAAAAGTATGGTGCAATAAATACATAATGCAGTAACACAGCTGTTTACATACAGTGCATCATAGGTTTGTTTATGCTAGGAACATGACAAGCATGAGCAATGTGCTGTGTTAATGACATTAAGATGGCTACAATATTACCAAGCAATATAAATTTTTCAGTTCTGTTAAAATCATATGAAGCCCCTGTCATATATGTAGTCTGTTATGACTGAAACATCATTTTGTTGCAAGACTATACTTCAAATCCTAAAAAACAAGAACTTAATGTGGGTCCACCTTTTATCTACATCTCCTTTAATTACCCTTTAATTTGTTTTCCAAAAAGCATATCCAGTAGTCTTTTAGCTCTTATTTAGGTGAGCAGCTTATAAATCCTATATGGGTAACCTTCTCATGAATAATTTCCACCATATTCTTCCAAACAGACTTGCTCATACTCAATATCTATTAAAGAATTGAGTAGAGTGTATTAACTGACCCAGGGGTCTGAAAAATGGTATTAAAGTTTGGCAGTCTGCTAAAATATGGTCGGTGGTGTACCTCTATTAGCTGTTTGGGTACCAATTACACAGCTGCCTTTGCTATTAAACCTCTAGTCATTCTTAACTAGTTGACAATTCTATCTTATACAAAGAATTGATTAGTAGAAGTAGCCAAATTATCTAATTAGTAAGGTAGGTAGTAGCCTATTTTTGCTATAAAGATAAGTTTATAGCTTACTGAATCAGTTGGTCTTTATTTTGCGACTTTAAAAAGAATCTCTGTTCAAGGGCAAAGGACTTATCTCTGCTGCCTGACTCCTCAGAAATGGCAATTCCAATCACATGTCACTTACCTAAGCATTGCATCAAAAAATACATGCATGAATGAAAGTAGAATCAAAACTTGCTGAACTCTTACTGAATTCTCAGAATGCCATAGCATCATTACAGTCTTCCAATGTCTGATATTTGAGCAGACACAAAGAAGCAGACTTGAAGTTTGACTATGGAGGTAACAAGTGGACTTTATATACACATACATGTCCTCCACCATCGGTTTCTTCTGGTCATTTTTTCCTACTATTTGTGTCAGTGAAAGGGCTGTTACCCAGAATTATTCACAATTTACCATTTTCTCATCAGTCTCTTTGCTGCAGTATATTTGTTCTTCTCTTTGGAGCATGTAAAGCAGGTTTGAAGTTAGCTCTTCAATGAACTTTAGGCAGAGAAGATAGGCTAGAATCATGTGTGTGTTGCCAGGAAAATACCCCAAAATGATACCAGGTTCTAGCTTTCCAGTGGTGGAACCATTCACAGGAAGAGAGATCACTGAGGGAAGACCAGGTTTGTCATCATCACTGTCCCCACTCCCAGGAAAAACCATTGGTTCCCTACCTATGTCTCTCCAAACTGCCAGTCATACTTTCAGTTTGTCACATTGTATTATTGCCATGGGTGCACTTGTCTGTACCACCAGACTAGATATTTTAAGACTAGAGATGACCACTTATTTGTCTTTATTTTCTCATTGCTCTGTATGAATCTAGTATGCACAGCAGATGCACAGTTCACCTCGCTGAATGTGTACCTATAACTCACATTGAATGTATCACTTCAGTGACCTCTTATCTCATCTCCCCAAGTTTTCTCTCTTTTCTATTTTCACTACCGCAAATTCTGTGAGTATGAAAATAACTTTACTGGTACTCACAGATAAATGGACCTGAGTATTGAATTTTCATCTGAAACTTTACTCAGGAGTGTTTCATACAATCCTCGATGCCTTAAGTGTCAGAGGGCAGAGGATCAGGATTCAAAAACCACTGTTGAGTGAGCTGTGTATGACTTTTCACTGGTAATATTTTATCCAATCCTTTCAACTCCTTGAGATGAGTATGGACCTGTAGAAGCAAGGACATGTCTGAGTTCATGAGATGTAGGTGGAAAAGTGGGTGCTCTGAATCCAGATGCTAGATTTCTTGGTCTGTCATCCTCTCCTCTGTCCACATTCCCCTCAACTTGTTTTACTTTCACATTATTCTCTTTGCCAGAAAATAGACCCCACAGAGGTATCTCCCATTTTTGCTGTCACTTCACTAGGAGAGTATGAAGCCAGTGATCCCTCCTGTCTCTTACCCATGCTGACCCTTGCGAATCCTGGATTCACTGGCTCAAGTTCTATCCTCTCCATCCCAGCGGGGACTTGCAGACGTGCCTGGCCTGTCATGGTCTCCCCACTTCACTGCCTCAGATTGGGTTTTGTGAGATGCATGAAGAATCATAGATGTTAGGGTCAGTAGGAGGAAGGCACACGCACAATCCAAGTAGAGGCCTGCGGTCTCCTTAGAGAAGCCCTGCATATGACCCCGAGCATTATGTGCACAAAAAAGAAGTGTCCAAGAGAGGGGAATAAGGAAAAGAACAAAAGTAGACAAGGGAACAAATTTTGCCTTAAGATATAAGTCAGCAAGTTCCTATTGGAGCCTGGCAGCAGAGCTATCCCTTGGGTCTGTCATAAAAGATTTATTCTTGCTTAAATTCTAAACCTTCTCCATAATAGCCAACTTAGAGAAGGATGTTTTCTTTTTATTTCTTGTTTTAATATGTAACAAAATAAGTTTTAAAAAAAGTTATGATTTTTAAATTGGGTTACACTGTCCTTGAACTTAGGTGCAAATGTAGTCATCATCTGTTAACTTATTATATTTTAATGAAGTTTTATGATCTGTGAGTCATCCTACTTTCACCTGATTTGGGAGTGTGTTGCTTTATGTGGTTATTAATTAGTCTCTTATAGCCCATTGGACTCTACATATCATGGTATATTGGATGTAACAGGCAAAAATTGCTCTGGAAATTACATTAGCTAGCATTTACAACTTAAAAGGGAGAGATTAAGTAGTTCTTCTGTTAAAAATCTTCATGCATCACTTTTCAATGAGTATACCTAAACAGATGCAGTATCCATGAAAGTAAAATCTCTTGCAGGTAAATACAAAATCCCATCGACTAGACTGGGATTAAGAGAACAGGGACCAGGAGTCCATAAACATGACACTTACTGACACAATTTCTGAATTTTTTTTCTCTTTTTGAGACAGGGTCTCAATATGTAGTTCAAGCTTTGAACTCACTATGTAGCCCAGACTGGCCTTAAACACATGGCAATCCTCTTTCCTCAATTTTCCAACTGCTGGGATTACCAGTGTGCACCTCTATGCCTAGCTTTGTGTGTGCTCATTTTTATGTGCAGTTCTCCATTGTGGGAAGATGGGAATAAGGATAAGCAAAAGTCTGATTCTTAGATTTGGTTCATCACTACTAAGTTGTATGAGGCCTGCTTTAGGGACATGCAACTTGTTAGAGACAGAACCAAAATTAGATTCTGTGAGTATCACTTTCGTCATACGAAAAATATGTTAAACGTGGGTCTTATTTATATCATAAATGTAATATTTCCCTGGCTTTAGTTTTCTACTCCTCTTCATTTATCCCTGCTTCAGAATGAATATAATACTTTCAGAGATGGTGTGATAGTATTCCTAAAAGTTGATCACCATATCCAACTTGTATCTTTGCTTCAGTGTTTCCAGTGCTCCTGGCTCAGGAACTAGGACACTTCTGTGTGTAAAGCAAAGGCAAGTACATGTCAGGAGACTGAAACTGTCTTTCCTGAGCCTGTGAGTCTCTGCTCACACCGCCTGGGGCACCACTGCAGGCTGGAATGAAGTCAGCCCACCAACTTTGCCAGGGAATTAGCAGGCTCGAGTGCAATTGAGTGCTTTCATGAAACATGGTCACTTAAAAAAAGGTTAAACATGCTCTCTTGAAGGAAATGGGAAGTGTTGACATGGATTTTGGTAGGGAGAGCAGACAGTACAAAGGGCAGTGATAGCTGAAGCTGCCAGAATAAAAGTAGCATCTTAGCATTTTTCATTCTCCAGCTCCCTCATGGGGGCTTCTACCCACTGTCTACCTGTGCACTGTATATAGAAGAGTGTGTTTAAATTTACAAAGGCATTACATTAGAAGACTTTGCCATTATTCCACTCAAAATACTCCTCCTCACTTCAGACACACTCATTCCATTATTCTTGCCATTTTTCGAAGCAGCTCAGGAAGTCCTCTTTCATTAGTGTCTTTATGAAGTGTGCTAACAGAATCTGGTGAATGTGGCTTCTGAGTGCCATCAATGCAAAGACAGGCTCATGAAAACATCATGGCATGTTCTCATCCACCTTATTTACTGGATATAGCATGTGCAACTTCTGGCCCTTCCCCAAAGTTAAAATGACCATTCAGAACATGGAGGGAGCCATTAGTGCACACGTAAAGATATGAAAGAAGTCTTCTAGAAGTGCTCCAGAAAGTGCAAGAATGATGGAATAAGAATGCTTGAAGCAAGCAGGAGTATTTTGAGGGAGATTAATATCAATGTGTTTTTTTCTGTAATAATTAAAAAAACCATTCACCATATCTTCTGATCTAACTTCACAAGTCTGTTTCTTTTTTTCCTCATGTTTAAGATTTTATTTTTCACATCCATTCTCTCAGAAAACCCTCAAATTCTTCAGCAAACATTATCTGTCTTTTGATGTCTATTTTAGAATCTGATAATTTTTTTGGAGTGGGTCAGACTGATTTTGAAACTCTGATTCTACTACATCTGTGGACATGATTTTTAACTTATTCATTAGCTACTTCATTCACAGAAAGGAAGTAATGATGATCAGGAAGATTAATATAGCAATTCGATTGTTACTTAATGGAAGGCATTGTGGTGAAGGGTAGATTTCCATTTCACATTTTATTTTTTGAAAATCTGTTTGGCAATAGACATTAGTTTGCATTTTACAGATGAGGAAACTGGAGATTTACTGTACTTAACATAATCTGCACTTCTTTGCCCAAGTAAGGGCAGAACAAGGATTGAAAGCTGTGGTTCTTACACTTACGCTTTTGTGGATGTGTGAGTTTCACAGGGCTTCTTTAACAAAGTACCACAAACTGGATGGTTCAAACAATAGTAGTGTATCACCTCACAGTTCCGGGTGGTAGAAATCCAAAACTGAGATGTGGACAGGGACATGCGCCCTATGAAAGCTGCAGGGGAAAGAGATCTTTCCTTGCTTTCTCACAGCTTCTGTATTTGCAGGTTGATTTTCAGTTCTTTAGCTTGTGTGTCACTGTAGTCTCTGATGCTATTGCCATGTGTTCGTTGTTGTCCCATGCCTGTATTCACATTTTCATTTTATGTGGACCCAGGAGGAAGGCACCAACCTATCCAGTCTTTTTTTTTTTTTTTTTTTTTTTTTTTTTTTTTGAGGCAGGGTCACACTATGTAGCTCAGGTCGGCCTTGTGCTCGCGTTGTAGCCCAAGCCGGCCTCAAACTCACAACACTCTGCCTACCTCAGCCTCCTGAGGGCTGGGATTAAAGGCATGCGCCACCATGCCCGGCTAACCTATACAGGCTTGCTCCTACATGATTGACTTAAAATCTTTAGCTACTGAACCACAAGCCCATTTTCCTTGTCTTTCAAGGCAATTTCCTTTATTGAGTTAAAAGGAAAAAAGCAAAGATATGAATATATTTCTTAGGTCATAGGACAAAATGGAAATATTGACATTCCAAAGAGGGAAGATATGTAAAAGCAAAGGGCATATGTAACCCAGTTTAAGACTGATATTGTGGTTAAGGAAACATGATCCTGTTACCAAAAGGCAATTTTAAAATAATTCATGTTGTTCTAGATGTCTGCATTACCTATTGCATAATCTCTTTACAATTTTCTTCTGTTTTCTCTTAATTTTCCTCATGCCTTGAATTTCTCTCCTTCTATCTCTTCTAGACTTCCTAATTGCCTTCTACCCAGGTACTTACCTGCTGCCTTCTGTTCTCACAATTCTTCAGTTCTTTCAATTCTTTGATAATTTAGATTCTGTTCCACTGACTCTTATAGACAAAGCCTTTCTATGGCAGAACCCTGAATAAAACTTCTGGAAACTGTGAAGCAAAATGGGCCAATGCCACAAGGCTGATGAGTCATCAAAAGGAAAAGATGTGTTAGGAATCATCAACCTTATTTTGTATTCTCATGAAAGAAAGGAAATTATCCTGGTTAGAGATGAAATTAAGTTTGAGCTATATATCCTCCCTACTGAAAGTGGGAGGCTGGAAATGGAGACATTCATGGAGTATCAGTTCATTTATTTATTCATTTTAAGGAGAAAAAAACAGAAAAATCAAGAAGCAAAAATATCCAGCAACAACAACAAAACAATAGCAATATAGGATTTCAAATCAAGATGATAGGAATTTAACAATTGTAGTTATATTGCATATTGTTATATTCAAAATAGTTGCTCAGGTTATCAGATACAGGAATGCAAAATTGATCAAACAATGCAGTTTCCCTTTGAGCAGTTTTTTTCCCTTTTACTATATCTACTGTAACTTTTGGATCTTATTTATTCTTTCAGTTTCTTACACTAGTGGGACATATGATGTTTATACATGCAAGTTTGATTTATTTCACTTATGAGTATGGTTTGTAATTACATCCATTTACCTATGAAAGCCTCAAGCTTATCATTCTTTATTTCTGAGTAGTATTCCATTATATAAAAATACCACATCTTTTTTATCTATTCCTCAGTTGATGGACATTTGTGTTGTTTCCAAGATCTGGCTATTACAAATTTTGCCGCTATAAATATGGATACACATATGTCGCTGTGATATGATGTTTTTAATTCTTTTCGGAAAATACCCAGAAGGGGAATAGCTGGGTCAAATGGAACCTCTAATCCTATATTTTTTTGGAATCTCCATACAGATTTCCACAATGATTGTGCCAGTTTACTGGAGTATCAGTTTAGTGACTATTGCATTTTCTCCAAGGAATGCTCTGTGCTCACCATGGGGGAGGTTCTGGTACTTTGTCCATTCTCATCACCACTGTCAGGTCCAAGGCTTGAAGTCCAATCTGTAAGACTTTTTCCTGGGTGTCTTGTTACTTTTCTCATTGCTGAGACAAAATACCTGACACCTAAAGTTAAAGGAAGAAAGATTGATTTGCATCACATCTTGTGGAGGTTTCAGTTCATAGTTGCCTGGCTCCCAACCAGGGTGGCATGCAGAGGAGAAATAGTTAATGGCTGGCAGAAATCTTTAATATTAAAAATACCTAAAGTTAATTGTTTTATTTTCTATTTCTAGTTACTCAATAGTCAGATAAATTTAGGATATAGTACCCAACTTAGTTTTTCGTTATTCTTCTCTTCTTCCCTTTTTCTCTGTCCCTTTCTGTCTTCCTTATGGAGACATTGACTTTACCTTTTTTTAATTAATTAATTTTTTGGTACATTTTAGATATACATAATGATCACATTCATCGTAGGGAATTTTTACCTGTACATGATCTATGTTGATTCTTTTTTTCCCATTCCCCAATCCTCCCTTCAGCTCCTCTACCCCTCTTTATTTACAAAAGCCCTGTTTCCATTTTTTCCTTCATTTGTCGTGTTTTCTTTTCCTTCCTTTCCCCTTCCTCCTCTTGTTTCCAACAACACTTGTCCATGAGGTCTCACTGTCTTCCAGTAGGGAGCTCACCAATATTTGCCTAAACAAACTGTTATCACCCAGAATTTCTAGTGCTGCCCAGGAAACAAATGCATTGTTTTTCTCCACTATATTTATATCTTGAATCTATGGGAATGAATGCTTAGAAAGCACTAACTCACTCAAGGTAAGATATGGCACACTAGTCAATTTTCTAAGTGACTGGTTACCTGGGTTCTGGAAGGTGCAGCTCAAGCCTCCATTGTAGGGTAGTTCCTGAGTGAATGGATCTTGAGTGATCCCTGAATGATATTTCATTCTAGAATATTATTGTTTTCTAATTTGTGATGTTCCAATTGGTTGATTATTACTTGGTGTTATGGTTTGTGTTTAAATGTCCCCCCAAAGCTTCATGCACTCTTGGGGGTGGGTTGGGCCTTTCGATGGTGGCTGAGTCTACCATTTGTGATTGGTTCATTGTCTAGTGCTGCGATTGGCAGTGTAAATGCTGCACCCATTCAGGGGTGGATAGCTGGCATACAATATAAGGGAGGGAAGGAGGTGTGCCTTCCCCTTTTGCTCTTTTTGCTCTTGTGGCTTGTGGCTGCCATGAATGGCTGCCCCTCAGCCATGCCACCCTGCCTTGGAGCCAGCTGGGTATGAACTGAAAACACCAAAAACTGTAAGCTAAATAAACCTTTCCCTCCTTAATTTTGGGCATCAAGTATTTGGGCATCAGGTCCCAGCAACAAGAGAAAACTAACCAAGATACTTGGTATGGAACATAAAGCATCTCGGGGGCATGGTAGACACGTATCGATTAGTATCATTTGTTCATCAGTATTTGCTGAACTTTCTTATGTGCCCATTATGGTGCAAGCAATGCTGTAGAGTAAGGCATGATGGTCCACCACCCTTGTGAAAGTGACATAGCCATATAGTGCAGGGAAAGGGTTTATATGGGTCTCTCTTATGGTAGATAGTTTGTGGGCAATAAACTTAGTGACACCTGGATTTATCTGTGGAAGGAGCCAGGTCCATAGGACTTTAAACATTTGTCTCAGTCACTTTCTTATTGCCAAGGTACAATACCCAACAACCACAGTTTATTTTGACCACAGTTCAGTCTATGGTCAGCAGGCTCGGGGGCAGAAGTGGCATGGAGGTTAAACACAGTGAATTAAAAACTGCTTACATCATGATGTCCAGGAAGCAGAGAGAGAAGGGAGGAGATAAAGAAGAGATACAACATTCCAGGTCATGCCCATGGTGATGTGACTCCAACCAGGCCCTACCTCCTCACAGCATGTCAGTCATCTACTCGTAAGTGGACTTATCCACTAAGGAGCATGGAGCCCTTGTGAGCCAATCACCTTCCAATTCATGGGGCTGTCAGGGGATGCTGCTTCTTTAAGCCATACAGCGTGATGTTTTTGTAGACATGTGTCTTGACTCCCTTCTTCTTCCTGGGGGAACATGACATTAAATCCACAGTGGCTAATATGTCTCACTGTCTGGTATCCTGTCTGCAGTGTGGCAGCTCAGTGATTGGGCTTTTTGTTTGTATTATTATCTGTGATACATTCATGTAACCCACAGACTGATAGAGTTGACAGTATTTTCTCAGGAAGCTCCCTGGTGCAAGAATTGTGAACATATTAATGGAGTAGAAAATGATAGGATTCCCTTAGGAGAATGTCCTTTTTCCCCTCTTAAACCCACAGCATATGCAACTTCTTCGGAACACAGTTCCCAAGAGAAGGCATTGCAGTACTTGGGAATAAAGGCATATAATGAGGAAAAGTGACAAACAGATATGGAAAATAGTACCTTTGTTTCAATTTAGCAATGTATAACCAAATATGAATGACTCCTAGTTTAGGATGATTTGATATATAGTTTTTAAACCTTACAATGGTACCAAAGCAACAGACATTTGGTGGAAATTGTGCTTCAAATTTTTGATTTTTGGATCTTTCCCTGGATAAGCATTTCATATGTGGTAAGCTCCTCTTGTGCTGGTAGACAGGGGCCATGAGCCCTGAGATAACAAAGAAAAACAAGCAGTAGTCTACAGGGCACTGTGCTACTCAGCTAGGGTGTTAGGAGGGTTAGGTATACTATCAGCTTTTTTGGTTTAAGATATTTTCAATTTAACAATGAATTCATTGCAATGCAGCCTCATGGTAAATCAAGGAGCACCTATAATTTAAGTTTAAATTCCTGGAACATAAAAATGGCAATGTCCTTTTATTGAAATGGAAAAGAAAGGCTGTAGCCTGGGAGAGAAAGTGGTTTTTCTAGGGTGTATCAATCAGGCCTCAGTGCGAAAATACCTCCAATTATTTTAGCAGAAAAATGTTAATTGCAAAAGTTGAGGTGCTTGCCAGCTCACTGGCTGGAGCAGAGGCACGGCTCTAGACTGAGCCCAGGGATGGCTCCCTCAGTCAGGACTGACAAACTAGAGGGAAGCAACCCTTCCTTCCATGTGAGGCTTTCCTAAGTTCTTGGAAGAACCCTAACAGTTTGATGCTGAAAATGCACATTCCTTTATTTCAAGAGCCCTCTGAATTATAAAACTAAGCATCTGTCTGCAAAACATGAATTAGTTTCAGCTCTCAGTACAATGAAGAGCCAGTCATCTTGCTGTTATCTCTGGAGGCACCACTGGAGACAGGAATTTGAAATCCTTCCCCTGTAACAGCTAGAATATAGAGATGAAGCTACTAGAACGTGCAGTGTCCTCTTGTAATCAGTTTTCTCTTGCTGGGCTCTTGTCCTGAGGGTGAAGGAAGAATGAGGCCAACGGGACAACACTGGGGAATGATACAAGATGTGGTTTATTAGAACAAAGTCAAACTGTCACTAGGTAAAGGGTGCAAAGAGGAACTAAAGAACCGCTTGAATCTAGAAACTTACATAAAGCTTTTAGACATGCAGAAGGGCAAAGAAAGCAGCAGAGGATGTGCAAAAATGCAGATTGCCTGGCTTCTTGTCCTCAGAAGATTTTGTTAGTCCTTTGTCCTTTGTACTGTAGCTTTTCCAGGCTTCTCCTAGTTTATTCAGGGACTTGTCCTTTGTCCTTTGCATTTTAGTTTCCTGAGAATTATCTTCAGCTCATCCAGGTCCTGGCATTCAGTTTCTTCAGTTTATTTAGTTTATTCAGCTGGATTATTCAGGCTCTTTGCTCTACTCTGCCTATTGCTTCTCCATCCTCTGGCCTCACTCTGACATTAGTAAGACTGGTCCTTGGCACCAAAAGGGGAAAAATGGTAACTGAAAAACTGCTTAAAGAAAACTTCATGACATTTTCTAGGGGAAAAGACAAAGAGAGCCAAACGTAGCTGTACTTTATCTTCCTTTGATTACTATGAAACATACCCTCCTCAGGCAAGAAGCCATCTTGAAGATACAAGTATAGTTATGAAATGTGATTAAAAAATATGTTGAATGCTTAAACTTTAAAAATTATTTTAGTAAAGGACACATGACTATTAATCTGCCTCAAATTCCTTCCCCTTGCCTCAAACACACTTATGCCATTGTTTTGCCACTCTCTGAAGCAGTTCTGGAGTCCTGTTTCATTAACGTCTTTAGTTGCATTGTGTCACTGCCTCCCTGTCCTGAGTCAGGTCAATACATTTATCTTTGATGGTCGTTTTGACTTTGGGGAAATGTCAGAAGTCATAGTGTCAGAGCCAGTGAAGAAAGTGGGTGAGGACACACCATTGTGTTTTCATGAGCCTTCTTTCCTTTGGATGGTCCTCAGCAGCAACATTCACTGTATTTTTCAACACTCCTCTTGACATGAAAGAAAACTTCCAGAACTGCTTCGGAAAGGGGTAAGAATAATGGGATAAGTGTGTTCATATTGAGGGGAAGAATTTTGAGAAGAATTAATGGCAATGTGTCTTTTACTATAGCAATTTGTAAAATTTATATAACATTAATTTTTTTGTTTTATTATTCTGTGTTTGTAGTACATAATGGTTACATTTATTATGGGAAGATGGTACATGGACATAACACATCTTAATTTTTTTTGTCCCTTGCCCCTCCCAGGCCTTCCTGTTCTCTCCAACTTTTGGTTCCATTCCCATTTTCAAAAACTCTGTTTTTTTTTTCTTTTTTTCCCCACTCTCTTTCCTTTCACTCCCTCCCCTCTTCCATCTCTTGTTCCCTTTCACAACTACATGGCTTCCCTTGTATGAGAAATCTAATATATAAAGAAAGAGCAAAATAAAAGACAGATAATAGGAAGTAGGGAGATCTTCAAATAATTCTTGTCAATTTAAACATTTGTATCATATATTTTGATCACATTTCACATATCTAGTACCATTTGACTGGCTTGAAAAATATCATCATTTTCCATCAGTATTAACTTTCTATAGCACCTGATCAGTTACCACAAAATTACCACAAACTTGGTAGCTTAAACCACATTTATTCTTAACAGTTCTGAAATCTCAAATTAGTCACTGGTCAGAAAATTCAAAGTGTCATCTTGGCGTTCCTCCCAAGAGAGGCTTGAGGGGAGAACACTTTCCTTGCCTCTGTCAGCTCTGGCGTTCAAGGACTTGTAGCTGCCCTCACTCCAATCTTTGGTTTTGTGGTGGTCATGTCACATTGCTTCTTCCGCTTCTGTCACTGCGCAACCGTTGTCCCTTAGCGATTCTCTTTTTTAGGACACCTGTGATTGCAATAAGGGGTCACCTGGATAATCCGCAATAAGGTTTCAACACAAGATCCTTAGTTACACTTGCAATGACCTCTTTTCCAAATGAGGTATTATTTTCAGATTCTATGATCAAGAATTGAGATATTTGGTGCCGTCATTCAGGTGTCTGCACTGTCCTTTAACTTGCAGGCAGTCTGTGCCCTGTATTTAAGGAGAGTCCTTCTCCTTCGACCCCCTCATAAGTCACAGGCAGATTTAGAACACATAGAAAGTAAGAAAAACTAGGGAAGGAAGGGACTTTGGCTACAGGTCTGATGAAGAGGATCAGACAAGCTTCAGTGAGTGTCACTCGTAAACAGCTTTTAATCATTTGGCAGTTTGTTTTTCATTTAGTTGACTATCTAATTCACTTATATTTCCCGAATTTATTGGTGTACTTAGGTTTAAGCCAACTATCTATATTAATTGTTGCCTATTTATCCTACATTTAATATATTTCCCTTCTCCTTTCTCACCTTCCACAAGATGAATCATTCATTAAATTAAATCAGTTAATGAACTCTTTTATTTTGTAGTGCTGGAAATCAATCCCAGGGCCTCATGCATGTGGTATACCACCGAGCTATAGCCCCAGCCCAAAATATTTATATTACTACTTCATTTTTCTGTCTAGGCTGCATGTGTATGTTTTGAAATCCTGAAAATAATTTCAAAGCATCAGGGAAAATTAATTATTTAGCTTTTCTGTTTTCCGCTTAGAAGGAGGATGAAGAGAGCAGCTGTTTGCAGCAAATGCTCTGAGATGTTCTCCTCTTTCCTGTCATCATGTCACAGCGACAGCCACACTGTGTGTTCACTGACTTTCTAGTAAAGAACAGGCAGTGTGGGGGGCAGAAGAGGGAGATTTAAGTCCCAACACTGGACCGGGCTTTAGATACGCACAGGCATCATCAGTGCCTTTAATTTTATTGATTTATTTTTGTGATGGAAATCTCCCTATTTGCCCAGGCTGACCTCAAATTTAGAATCCTCCTGCTTCAGCCTCCCAAGTATGTAGCTTAGGATTGTAAATGTGCATTATTGCGCCCAACTTCCCGATACCTTTATATTATAATACTCCAATAGTTTGTAGAGTGGGCTTAACTGAGTAAATAATCATTTAGTTTCTGTTTCAAATTTTGAAAGACTATTGGAAAGTCTTATAAGATGATTAGCGAACAAGAATAGAGAACACACTTCAGTAAAATAAATTTAAATCTTAAATCGGTATATGCTCTGTGCAAAGGCTGATTGATAAGGGATAGGCATCTGGATGAAGATGAAAATACATTTTCAATTTAGGCAAAAACTGCGCCACCATTTCAAATTACACATAATTTTAATTTTGTTACAAAGAAGATGAGCGTGGAGTGAAGCAGGGAGGAGCAGAATGAGGCCAGTGCTCCTGTGTGTTCCAAGACAGTTTGGCACGGGAACCGCAGCCTGAAACCAAATGTCTCACTGAGAATCCTTGTGTGCCGGTGACAGGCTGCAGTTTGCTGCTAAGTACAATCCAGAGTAGGAGCGGATGTGGGGACAGTTGCTGCTACCCAGAGAGCAAATAGGCTTTCGAAACTGCCTAACGATCTGTGCAAAATGGTTCAGAGCGGTTCTGGCTAGCCCTGCTATTTTCCTGTAGTGAGTTTTAGTTAAGCGGCTCTGGGGATGGTATCCATTTAAGTCGGCTTCCAAAGACAGCATTGTGGTGCACAGCCTGCCAGGCCTGCGCTCTGTGGAATTCTCAACGGGCAGAAGCGATTTTCTTCAGAATCAACGCATGAGCCTCTCTCCGTCCCAGGTGGAATACTGGAGGCGGGCTTTCCGGAATTGGATGAGTTAGTGGAGTTTTTGTTTTGTCATCTTAGCGCTGGTGAATGTGGGGCTGCATCGCTGTCACCTTCTGGATGACAAAAGTTCCTGGAAGAGTTATGTGACATCTCCTGGGATATTAGTTTGGGAGAGACATTTCTCAGCCAAGATGCAGCAGCAGTAACCAGTGATCAGCTTTCAGAAGGGGCAAGGGGATATAGTTGGAGTAAAACATCTGTAAGACCTTTGAGAGAAAGAGCTCTCTTTCCAAACACACAATCTCAGAAGAGTTTCTAGCTTTTAAAATCTTTGGTGCTTGGCACATGGGTGTGATGTCGGGGAGGTACAGCAGTCATTGCATAAATGAGAGAAGGAAAGACATGTCAGGGAGAAACGCAAGAGAAGAAAAATTGCCCTAACTCTCCGCATCATCCTTGATCTCAACTCTTGGCTTTCAGACTCTGCACTGTTTCCAAACAAAAACAATTTCCTGTGTGTTAGTTCAATTTTCTTTTGCTTGTAGACAATGCCATCCTATTTGGTACAGTTATTTGTATATTTTGAATTTAAGTTTTTTAGGTTCTTCCTCTCTCATGTGGATAAAGGATTTTATCATTGTGCATCCATGATGGCGTGTAATTCCAGGAACCTGGTCAGTCACTTGGCATGGCCTTAAACATGATGCCAGGGGCACAGTAAATATCATGTAAGAGGCTGCAGCCAGGGTAATATCATGTACTTTTACATTAAAATTTGTTTTATAAGTAGAAGCAATGTGCTCTAAGATGACTATAAAAAGCATAGTACAGAGCCGGGCGTGGTGGCGCACGCCTTTAATCCCAGCACTCGGGAGGCTGAGGTAGGTGGAGCGTTGTGAGTTCAAGGCCGGCTTGGGCTACAACGCGAGCACAAGGCTGGCCTGAGCTACGTAGTGCGACCCTGCCTCAAAAAACCAGGGCTGGGAGTTTGGCTCAGTTCCTTAAGTGAGTTCAATCCCCGGTGCCGCAAAAAAAAAAAAAAAAAAAAAAAAAAAAAAAAAAAAAAAAAA